>JABCJY010000463.1:0-116615 GCA_013184415.1 Fusarium concolor
TTTGATCTGTTGAAAACTCTAATGAGAGGTTGTTGTGAACTTTGGCGTGGTGCATCACGCCTTCTATTGTGTTTTTTAAAAAAAAACCGCTGTATTATTCTTGCTGTGCAGCCCCGCCCTTGTCGTGGGGACATTACCTTCAAAAAGGTTTGTTTTTAAGAATATAAAACTCATTTTGAGGTTTAGGTTCTCATTTTTCTATATAGAAAAAGTAAGTTTATCTCCGCTGAACTTGCTTCTGAATAAAAAGCTGGCTAAGAAAACTATAACTTCATGTAAATGAATTTTCTTATGTTAGATATTTTCAATCACTAAAGATACCTGGTTAGAATAAACTTTGAGAAATATTCCCTCAACTGGAATACATAAGATAGGTAGGTAGTGAGTCACTCCATCTGAACTTTCCATCGAGTGAATTATTCGCGTCGAGGCATAAAAGGAAGGCTTCACTCCCTCCTTCTCTCTCTTTCTTAGCTACAACTCCAATCAATAGGTCTCACCGCACCTGAACTCGAGCAATACAACATCCACAATGGCGCCAAAGCTCAAACGGAAGAGCGTCACTGATGCCTTTGATGGACTTACCATTGCGGGATCATCTTGAGTACAAGCCAAAGAACTACAAAAAGCTGGCTTCTTTCACTCTGCACTATGCTCGAGACAGTATGCACAAAGTTCGCCAGTTCTTCAAACGGGAGAAATAGCTCGGAGGTCAGACATGAGCTAGGATGCAGACGACCTACTATTGTATTGATTAGTACTCTATCTGATGCATGCAGTACACGATGCATGGCATCTAGGAAAGGATTCTCTTTTATTGCGTATCGCGAGAAAATGAGCTAGATTGTTTATCAAATCCTACTCGATTAAATCCAAGTTCTAAGTCTGATCAAGTGACAGTACATGATTTCCAGAGTCCTGAAATGAGAACCAGCAACCGTAACTCAGCTGATAATAAACAGATACTGAATTGTGACAGAAACGACGGTTTCGGAGCAGGGAGCCATGGTTATGGACGAAGACTACATTGAAGAGTTCAAGCCAAAAAATTACAAGAAACTGGTTTCCTTAGTTCTGGAACAAGCTCGGAATAGCATGAAGCAAGTTAGTGAGATGTTGAAGGATTAGCTAAAAGTTTAGGTACTAAATTTAGGGTACCCTAAGATTTGGTAAACTTAGGCTTTAGGGTCTTCCAATTTTAGGATGTTTGGATGAAATGAAGGTTCGTTGCCTAATTGACCCTAACAAGATGTGATCAAACTGAGGTGATCAAACTGAGGTGATCAAACTGAGGTGATCAGACCCATCAGTGCAATGAAGGACAACCTTTAACCGAGTCTGATGAAACTGGCCGTCCAAATTGGCTTTACCCCGTGTGCCCTGAAACAAGAATCTGCAGCAATACCTCAGCTGATAGAAATAGATACCGAATTGAGTGTTTTGATTGGGACGGGGTCGGTGTTGGTCGCATCTAACCGCCAGGATTAACAAGGGTGAACCAACAACCTCATCCGGAATCCCCGATATATGAACTTGCTTGTGAAGATAGAAAATGAGGTTTTTTCAATTCAAATCCATCCCAACAAATTTATCTATGATACAAGTTTCTTATTATCAATATGGCTACTATTCACGCTGATACGCCCCTTCCCTCCACAGAGGACGGTATCACGGAGTCTGTTTCCAGTCGCTCCTCCCCCATCTTCAATAGACTTCGCACTCCTTCTGTTTCTATTACCCCGCCCGCAACTGCCAGGAACAGGGGACAATCTCATGTAGAACTCACGCCTGGTATTCAGAATATTCGCCTCTCCGAAACAAATGGTACTAAAACCCTATCTCGCTTGACATTCTGCTAATCATCGCGACAGGACCTGCGGCATCTTTATCACCGGAACCGAATCGATCGAGAACTGGTACACCTCGGAGGCGCCGCTCAAGCGGTGGAGTCGTCCAGCAGCATAATGTCGAAGACGAAGAACTTCCTCAGGATGCATTTCACTCTCCGGAGTTTCAACGGGCTTTCCGAAATTCCAAACAGCTCATGTCCAACATCGAAACTGTTCTGGGAAGTTCTAACATTCACAATGAGCCAGAATCAACCATGCGCAAATTGCACCAGGAGGCTGCTAGGCTGGCTGCTTTTGAGTATCCTGCGACTCGTACCGTAGGATTCGTGGGCGATTCTGGTGTTGGTCAGTAACAATTCTCAGACATCCGGACTATACTGACACCTGCAGGTAAAAGCAGTTTACTCAATTCACTTCTAGACACGAAAGCTCTGGCAAGAACTGTGAGTATTTTCTCAACTTTCGAACAACCACTAACTCCTGTAGAGCAATAATGGCGAGGCTTGCACATGTGTAGTGACGGAGTACCACTATCATAATCGCGGCACTCTGGATATTGAGGTCAATCTATTCTCAATCGAAGAACTTCATGATCAACTTGGCAGATTACTCCAATCTTACCGCACCTTTGAACTTCACCGAGACGAGATAACTGATGCGGCGGAAAGACAAGACCTGGAGGCGAATGCCAAAGTGGCCAAAGATACGTTCCAAGCCATGTTCCGCGGCCGACTGACGGATGAAGCTTTGTTGACTCGCAGTTCTTACGATGATGCTCTCAATCAACTCACTCGGTGGGCTTCTGAAGCAAGACCTTCCCCTTTGGCGACTCACCATACGGGTCTCTCGGCGCAGGCTTGTTCCAATACCTTGGTGGAACTCTCATCAGAGCCAGCATCACGAGACTCTCCAGCTACTTGGCCTTACATTCGAAGCATTAAGTAAGTTACGACCTGACAAGCCGATTTGACTAACAGGAAAGGGTCTGTCTGAATGCACACATCCTCAGTCGGGGTTTGGTCCTAGTTGATCTTCCTGGCCTTCGGGATCTGAACTCTGCCCGACGAATTATCACTGAGCGTTACTTACTCGAATGCGATGAAATATTTGCCATCTGCAATATTGGACGCGCTGTTACTGACGAGGGCGTTCACCAAGTGTTTGAGTTGGCCGCACGTGCGCGTCTGTCGAATGTCGGCATTGTTTGTACTCGCTCTGATGTAAGTGACCATGACTTTGTGTAAACACTGCTGACTTTGTAGGATATCGACCCTGAAGAGTCAATACGAGATTGGCCAGGCCAGAGAGCAAGACATATCGAGCAAATCGTGGATCGTATTAACAGAGCTACAAGAGAGATCGACGAGTTACAGACAGATATTGAAGACCTTGAAGCTGAGGATTTGTCAGAAGAAGAAAGAAGGGAACTTTCAGAATACCGCGAAGAACAGAGACAAGCAATGTATGTGCCTGACTTTTAGTTTGATAGTCACTGACAATTATAGCATTCGCAAAAAGAACAGTGAATTTGAGTAAGTTGGACTGAACAAGAACATGACTCAACTAACGTTTACAGGCTGAAGGATTACCTGATCGAAACCCGCAATCAGATTATAACTAGACAACTGAAAGATACATACGCTGGTCGTGTCACTGACGCTAGAGTATTTTGCGTAAGCAACATAATATACTGGCAGCACAGAACAGCCAAGAAGACCGAGGCCAAACGATATCTTGATTTGAGCGGCATTCTAAAAGTTCGAAAGCACTGTATATCGATCGTCGCACATAGCCAGCGACGTATTGCAACACAATACATGAAGGACCAAATCCCTGCCCTGCTTGCTGATATTGATCTGTGGGTTCAGTCTGGAGCACGAACCGCGAGTGAAGAACGCCGTGAGGCCTTATGCCAAACTCTTGATAGTGTCGAGCGCCGGTTGAGGGAGGTATGAAACGATGAAGCAGCCAAGTGCAAGACTGACTTGAGCAGGACTTTACAGCGCGTTCTTTCAGGCGCGTAGCGAGAGGATATAACGAGGATTTCACGGAACATATATCGAACAGTAAGTTACTCGGAGTCTAGGCACACCCAGAGGCTGACTCACAGATCGCCGGATTTCTTCATGGAGTCGGTCAGCTTCAAGTGCTAGCGAGGAATGGGCTGGGGTGAGTTTTCATCAAATCTGTACGATCACAGCTAACCATCTTAGTGGCATTGGGGTAAGCCCTTCGCTTCTTTATGAGTACAATACTAATGAACAGGCTCCTATGCTGCATTCTGTAGGAATTATGGAGATTATTGTACACCCGCTGTGGGATCACACAATTGGAATGAAGAAGCGATGGATAAGATGGTCAGGGATCTCAAAAGACCCTGGGAGGATTTGCGTAGTGCACTTCGACAACGACAATCAAGCATGCTGGAGAATGCCAACATCATAGCAGACACGGCTATTGATAGACTTGGTAAGGTTGATGTTATGGTATCTACACAGCTGTACTGATCAATCAATCTCTAGAGGAGCACGGCGATGTGGTCAATTCTTTGACACAGGCCCTCGAAACTCGGCAACGTCTGTTTCTGGCCGCTGTTGAGGAGGTCAACGATGAGTTTGAAAAGAACCTCAAGTTAGTGATCTCGCCAGCTTTCTAAATGTTTCTAACGAGTTAGGATCCTCCGTACCGACTCATTTTCTGGGCTACGAAGCTCATTTTTCGGAAAGGCAATGGAGCCATTTTACAACAGGTGCAACAGTGACTGCGGTAAGTCTCACTATCAAGCCAAAAGCATAACTAAATCCTCCCAGGTAGGGGGGTTCATGCTCGTAGGAAGGCAATCATTGGAGATGCGCTGAGTGATGAGGACATGTTCACTAAACTGATGAGAAGCCTAAAAGAGGGCTTCCGAACTCATTCAGAAACTACTCAGACCAAGATACAAGAAGCAACACTGAACTATCTCCGTGTTGTTGAGGACAGATTTGATCTTGTACGGAGTGAGAATGTAGCGAGGGAAAGCGAGCAGGATCCGGATTTTCGACTCAGGGTTGATGAAGTGGCCAGGACTGGAAGGGAGACAATGCAGAGTGTTCATCAAGCTATCTAACGAATCATATTATTTTGCATTTCCTGCATCTTTGTTTACAGTTATCCTCATATAGCCGCCCAATGGCTTTATCCTTGTCTTCTCCTCAGGTTACCAATTAGGAAGGGCGGGGCACTCGTTGTAAGAAGGCGTTGACATCACTCCCCTCAACAAACTGAACACCTTCTGAGAACATCACTAGCATAAAATATTTTGTTCGAGTTTTCGCCTTAATTCGTTACGAAAACTCTGCATCGCCAAAAATGGCTTCTCGTACAATGCTTCGCCATGCTCTAAGCCGACCACTTGCACCTCGAGTCTTGACGTTTCGACGACATATCTCAACTCGAGATATGACGGCCACAGACTTGAAGAAGCTCAAAGTCAATCAATCGCGTCTGATGGACACTCTTCATGAGACATGTGCTTGGGGTACCGGACTCAGATGGGGGGAGTAAGTATGGCTTAAGACCAGCAGTCAGGCAAGACTAACAAAGGACTATAGCAAACCAACTGATACGGGAATGTCACGTCTGGCGCTTTCGGATACTGATGCATCAGTTAGGGACTGGTTTGCTTCCACCACAAAGTCTCTTGGGTGCAATGTTACTGTCGATTCTATGGGAAACATGTTTGCAATTCGACCTGGTCGTAAAGAAGGTCCTCCTACTTTGGCGGGAAGTCATTTAGACACTCAGCCAACAGGAGGTCGATATGATGGAATTCTTGGTATCCAAGCAGGAATTGAGATGCTCAAGATTCTCAAGGATCACGACATTGAGACAGAGTACCCTGTTGGTGTGGTCAATTGGACGAAGTAAGTCGTAAACCATATAACGATCAATTCTGACCATTCAGTGAGGAGGGTGCCCGATTTCCGATCAGCATGATGGCGTCCGGCGTCTGGGCTGGAGCAATTCCTGAAGACCGAGCGCACAATTTGAAGGAAGTTTCTGGAAACGCGACAGTCAAGTCTGAACTGGAAAGAATCAGGTATCTTGGTAAAACACCCGCTAGCTACAAGGCTATGCCGATTGGGGCTCATTTCGAGCTTCACATTGAACAGGGACCTATTCTGGAGAGAGCTGGAAAGAAAATAGGTGTTGTGCAAGGCGTACAGGCTTATAAGTGGTTCACTATTGACATCACTGGACGAGGTATGTGATTGTGAATCTGATGGACCTGGCTAACAGCTTAGATGCTCATACTGGCTCAACCCCTTTCTCCGATCGAGCTGATGCTCTCCTGCTCGCTGCAAGACTTATCACTCATTCTCATCGACTGGCTACAAAGCACAATGCCCTTGCGTCGACCGGTATTCTGAACCTCACTCCTGGCAGTACTAACACGATCCCTGGCCATGTCAGCTTCACTCTTGACATTCGTTCCCCTTTTGACGAGACTGTTGAGAAACTTGAAGAGGAACTGAGACGGGACTTCGATCTGTTGGCCCAAGGAACAGACGTAGACGGAATACTGGCCGGTTCAACTCCCGCGCTTCCCCTATCTCTGGAATGGCGGACCGACACGATCTCAAGTGCGACCAAGTTTCACCCAGATTGTATCCAGGCTGTCAGAGACTCTGTCGAGTCTGTTCTTGGAAAGGATGCTGCTGTCGATATTTCCAGTGGTGCCGGTCACGATAGTGTCTACACAAACAAGCATTGTCCCACGACCATGATCTTCATCCCATGCAAAGGAGGAGTCAGTCATAACCCGGAGGAATACTCGACCCCTGAAGAGTGTGCTATTGGAGCAGAGGTTCTGTGCCAGGCGGTCGTGCGATATGATCAGAAGAGGGTATAATTCGCTATATCTACACCTACAGCTACATCTACAGCAGCGCAAATACAACCGCAATCAGAGCCCAATAAGGCTTCAAACCAGAAGCACTTGAAGCACCAGGTGTGTTGGTAGGCTTCTCAGTACTTGTCTCAGTAGCCTTGAGCTTTCCAACTCCAAATTCCAAATTCTTTCCATCCCAGACAGTGTAGTAACCCTTGAGAACTGGGCCTCCGATAATCCACAAGTTCGCAAGTTCGGTAACAGGCTTCGGAGCGTGAAGAATAACTGTTTGACACTTTCCAGGATGGGCAGGGTGCTCTCCAAGGTTAAATGCATCCTTTGGCATGGTGAGGTTGACAAGCTTGTCCCCAGATCCGATAGTAAAGGTCAGCTCTGGTTCAAGCTTCTTGACAACATCGCAGGGAGCCCCCCAGACGCCGAGTTTGTCGAGGGGTTTGATCTCGGGGCTGATGGCGGCGTACATGTCCTTAGCGGTTTGGAGGTCAGGCGTCTGGATATATGCGGTGCCGGTGTCAAGAAGAGCCGCGGTAGGGAGGGACGAGTTTGAGGACTTGATGCTCTTGTTGTTGGCGTAATTGGCAGGGTTTTCGATGAACCAGCTCTTTCCTACGGCAACGAATTCCTTGTTGAATTTAACCTTGGTCAATTCACCTTCGTATTTGGAAGAGTCGACACCACCGAGGGTGAGCTCTCCTGCAGGGCTGTCCCTTCCAGAGTTGAGGGCGAAGGAAACGATAGGATCAAGTTTTCCAGCCTTGACGAGATTCCAGAACGTAGGTGTGAAGGTCTTGTTGGTATCTTTGCTGAACACAGACAAACCAGCAGGACTTAGTCCGAAGATACCATCAACGTCAGGACCCAATGGATCTGGACCCATCTCCTTTGGCCAGCCGCTACCGAGGAAGAAAGTCTGGTTCTCTGCCTTGTGGCCCCCAATTGTCACGGTGTCTGTGACAATGTTGCCATCCATTGACACGGGCTTGGCGTATTGTTGAGCATCACCACCAGTATCATAACTGGCGTCAAACTTGGAGCCAGGCTTATCCGAGTAAGTTGAAGACTTTTCGGCATCGAACGTCGCATGATCACCGCATGTTGAGCATCCCTTTTTTGCGAGAACGAGATCCGATGATCCAGTATCAAAGATAACGTTGCTGAACATGTTAGTCAAGTCACGACTTTAGGCAGGCGACTTACAATTCTTGAGGTGGTGTTCCTACAGAGACCTTTCCGTACCATTGGTAGTCTGTAAAGTTCCACCAGTTGTCGAGCTTGATGTTTGTCTTCTGAGCGCGAGCTTGAAGCTTGATGGTGAGAGGTTCGGCAGATGCAGCGCTGATGGCCGCCAAGAATGTAATGAACTTCATGTTGGATGATGTATTGAAGAGTTGATTCTTGGTTGATCTTGGCACGATGCAGTGGTATTTATCATCATTTCGAACACCATTCTCAATGCCAGCCTTGCATATGTCAATGCATCAGGCAGTGGCGCAGCTCAATCCTTTAGGATTCGGCTGTGCAAACTGAAGGTTATTGGTAGTGCGGTATAGACAATCATAACTGGTCCTAGGTTGCGACATGTCCAATAAAATGACAACGGCTCCGATGAAACTCTCAGAATAAATCCCCTGTAATATGAATTGTTTTTGGATGGCGAGCAGCCCAATGGAACTCTTCAAGATGATCCACATTGCCAGCCTAAAGATTGAGGCAAGGATGAGGCTATGCGGCGCTGAAACCAGCCTGACCAGGATACACTCCGTTGTAAAAACGTCACAGCAGAAGCAAGAACCCGACGAACGGGTTGACAGAATACGCAAATTCAAGATGAGAGTCATATAATTCCTCAATTGACCGGTTTACGGCACAGATCATGCCCACAGAACGCCAGACCATGCAACGCCGCATCTCGAATCATCTTCTGCCTCCTCTTCCTCTGCCAGCTCCTCCTGGCATACCAGGCATACCTCCACCCATACCCATCTGTTGCATCATTGCTTGCATGTCCATACCTCCAGGCATTCCAGGCATACCACCACCTCCTCCACCGAGCATCTTCATCAAGCTTCCCATATCAGGCATTCCACCCGCACCGCCTGCACCTCCCATACTCTGTAATCTCTTTTGCATGGCTGCTAGTTGTTGTGCCTTGTTACCTCCGCCCATAGCTTGTTGTGCTCGCTGCATGTTCTTCATGTTTCCACCCATTTTCTTCGCCATACCGGCCATCATTCGTTGTTGAGTCAGGAGATCTTCCACTTCTCGTACTGATGTTCCTGAACCACGTGCAATTCGTGTCATTCGAGTCGGTTGATCGATGAGAATCTTGCCGTCCGAGTCGAGTTCCTTATCAGTCATGGAGTCGCAGATATAGATCATGCGCTTGAGTTTGGCACCACCCTCTTCGTCGTCCATACCCTGCATCATGTTGCTCATACCAGGAATCATGCCTGCCATCTTTGATAGGGGACCCATCTTCATGATGTTGGAGAGTTGATCTCGCAAGTCACGCACCGTAAAGATACCCTCTTGGATATGCTTGATGGTGTCTTTTTGGTTGAGATTAAGACTCTGAACGTGCTCCATCAAGCCCGCCATGTCGCCCATACCAAGAAGCTTCTGAACAAACTGTTGAGGAGCGAATTTCTCGAAATCCAACATGTGTTCACCAGTACCAATAAACACAATGGGGGTATGTGTAGCTGCGACAGCAGAAATAGCACCACCACCATGTGCGTGGCCGTCTGTCTTGGTGATGATAATTGCTCCGAAATCAGCTGCCTCCTTGAAAGCCTTGGCTTGCGATTCAGCCTGTTGACCAATCGAAGCGTCAAGAACCATGATTGTCTCGTCGGGTTTGATGGCTTCTTGAATATCCACCATCTCCTGGAAAAGAGCAGATTCTTGTCGGTGGCGACCTGAAGTATCGACAATAATAACCTCAAATCTCTCCTTCTTGAACTGATCAACACCAGCACGGGCGACTTCGGCGGGATCGGTCTCGGTAAGGGAACCATAGTAAGGGATCTTGGCCTTGGTGGCGTTCTGCTTCAACTGATCGAAAGCACCAGCTCGGAAGGTATCCGCGCAGACCAAGCAAGCCTTGAAACCTCTTGACTGGTAGTGTCGTGCGAGCTTTGTACATGTTGTGGTTTTTCCTGCACCCTGAAGACCAACAAACATGATAACATTGCTCTTGCCCTTCTTTGGTCGGAATGGTTCGGCGTGGGGATCGACGAGTTTGACGAGTTCGTCAAAGACAGCTTTCTGGATGAGTCTTTTTTTGTTCACGGCTGGAGGGAGTTCTTTAAAGTTGACGGTCGATTTAATGGACTTTCGTAGTTGTCCGACGAGTCGCACGTTGACATCGGCTTCGAGTAGAGCGGCGCAAATCTCCTTGAGCATGCCATCGAAGGCCTAATTTGTTAGAGGAGTTGTGAGAGAGGGTGATGGACGCACCTTTTCGTCGAGATTTTGCTCTCGTGTCAGGTTGGTGACCGCCGCATTAATGCGACGGCCGAGATCTTGAAGAACCATGGCGTCTAATTAATTGCGACTTTGATGTCGCGGGGTATCTGATGATGGAAGTTGAGTGTGGCCACGATCAATATGTGGAGGTGGGGTTCGGTGGAGGTTTTTTCCGGCCGTATGTACGTATCGCGTGCCTATCACCTGCATATGAGCTGAACTGAGTGATGGAAAGCTCCTTATCAATACTTGACCCCGCGTACAATTGCCATTCAAGGAAATTCTAGCCTGTGAAGTATATAAGTTGAGTTTGTTCTTTGATCTGCTAACATGATAAGTATCAACATTATCACCATGGGTCGTCATAATTTACAGTATCCCAAAGACTCCACCAATACCATTAAACGGTACAAGGTTCACGGGGTTTATGACCTTGAAACCGTCCATGGTATCGTTAATACATGCCCAATTCTTCATATCTCATTCAATACCCCTTCTCAACCGTTCCCGGTTGTCCTCCCAATGATAGGACAATTGGGATCGTTTGATCGTCCAAGTGCCAGCTTGCGCGATCCTCTAGAGCTTTACTTACACGGATATGTGTCGTCAAGGATGATGAACTTGGCCCAGACGGCTACAGTCGATGGGGAAGAGATTCAAGGGATGCCAGTTTGTGTTGCGGCGTCCCATGTTGATGGGCTCGTCTTGACTCTGGCAACCTATTCTCACAACTACAACTACCGCTCAGCTGTGCTTTTCGGATATGCGACGACTGTCAAAACAGATGAAGAGAAGCTTTATGCAATGGAACTTATCAGCAACAGTGTTGTGACCGATCGTTGGAAACATACTCGACAACCTCCGTTGGCGTCAGAGTTGCAGAGCACCAATATCCTTAAAATACGTATCACATCGGCAAGTGCCAAGATCAGTGCGGGATCAACTACGGATGACAGGAGTGATCTAGAGAATGAAAGTCTGGTGAATTCAACGTGGACAGGAGTGTTGCCTGTGTATCAGACAATTGGTGACCCAATACCAGGCCCGTACAACAAGGTTAAAGTGCCTAAGCATATTGCCGACTTTTCAAAGGACACAAATGAACAACGGAAAGAAAGGTCTTTGGAGGCAGCAGAGGGTGAACGCCGAGCGTCGTAGGTATCTATCGCCTCGGCACGGAAATTTGGTCTAGAATATTACTGTTACACTGCTGTTTGGTGGATTGGTGATTTAGTGGCAACTTATTCATTCATCTACCCTGTTTCGCTTGAGACGTTCATCTTCGTGCATCGACTTGAAGATCGCCGGCAGATCCGAAGAGGACCATTATTGTTTTACACAGCCTTCGCAGTTAACATTTCTCCATTTGCTAAAGCAGTTCGGTTTATAAATTGATCGACAGAGGTACGAGGCTGGATGGACGTTTTGCTGATTAGCGTTGGTTGGTTCATCTCGCATTCGTCGTATTTGACGTTGCAGAATATAAACCCGAGCAATACGGTCCTTGGCATCAGCAACAACAGTGATTGATCAACGAGCAACCCGATTCATACGAACCAATATAACACTTGAAGATTGACCGTTTCTGAATATTTAAGAAGCGCATTCTCAGCAACAATGGCACAAATACAACAACTCAATCACTATGAAGCCACTCACGTCGCTATCACAACTCTTGCTCCCCATTTATGTTGGGGCTGAAACTCCAACAGCTACTCTTGATTCAGGACCGATCTTTGGTGTTTCTACGAGTCTCCCAGCTGGGATCGCGCCCGTCAACAAGTTTCTTGGTATGCCTTATGCCGCCAAACCGCAACGCTTCAGCCGTGCCAAGAGACCTGAACCATGGACGAAGCCATTGAATGCGACCGAATTTGGACCGTCTTGTAGACAGTTCTTTGTCGAAAGCGGTAAGTACTGATCAACGTGAAAGAAGTAAAGCTAACTTCGTAGAACTCACGCCAGAGCTTGATTTGCTCAAAGGTCTGTTCAATACAGCAACTCGTGAGAGTGAAGATTGTCTATTCATCAATGCGTTTGCGCCAGCAGACCCTCAGACTTCAGGTAGACCTGTGGTATTGTTTATCAGCGGTGGTGGATGGCAACAGGGAAATGGGCAAGCTGATCTGAGTGGCTTTGCCGCATATGAAGATATTGTCATCTTCTCTTTCAACTACAGAACTAATGGTGAGTTAAGTCCTCGGTTATAAATCTGGCTAATAAAATAGTCTTTGGGTTCCCAAATTCCCCTGATATACCCGCTTCAGAGGTCAATCTCGGCCTTTATGACCAACAACTCGCCATTGAATGGGTTCAAAGAAACGCTCATGCCTTTGGTGGTGATCCAGCCAAGGTTACCATCTGGGGCGAATCCGCCGGCGCTATGTCAGTTGAAACACATATCAACAGATACATTTCATCACCTCGGTTCCGCGCTGGTATGATGTTTTCTGGTCAAATGTCGGTTGGATATCTTGGAAGCACGGCCAACCACCAAGATACATCATACTGGGATAATCTGACAACAGTTGTTGGATGTAAAGGCTCAGACCAGCTGCAGTGTATGCGGGATGTGCCAGGGGACGATTTGATCAAAGCAATGAGCAAAGCAGGTAGCGCATTTCTCCCAGTGACCGATAATGTCACTATTCTCAGTGGAAGAGCGGAAAGATGGCGTGAAGGCGAGGTTGCAAGAGTTCCAGTACTCATGGGAACAATTGCACAAGAAGGACGGGGCTTAATTAACAGGAATATCTCGATTGATACCTTCTTCAAGGCTTATTTTTCTGAGCCATTGGTCAGCAAGAAACAACAGAAAACAATTCTCAAGGTCTATCAGAACGATCCAAGGCTGAAGGATGATTTCGAGGTGGCCGCGGCGATCTATACAGACTTTGTCTGGCAATGTGTAAGTCCCAATCACATGCAGAAACATCTAAAATTAACACATACAGCCTCAAAGTATACTCGCCAACATATCAGCCAACATCAACCCAACATGGCGATTCTATTTCAATACCTCAGTTACAAGTCTTCTCGATGAAAAGTACGCCTGGCTGGGCAAATTCCATGGCTCTGATGTGCTTCTGCTGTTTAGCGCACCAACCTTCGAGGACATCATGTCACCTCAACTATACACGTTTGCCAATTATCTACGAGGAGTTGTGGGGCGGTTTGTTAGAAACCCGAAGGCTGGGCCAGGTTGGCCAGCTGTTGGATCGAGATATAAGACATTCGATGTAGCAAATCTGGGAGATATCGGAGAGGAGCACACTGCAGGGCCGACAATCATCGGTCAAGAAGCTTTAGACCAGCGATGCAAACTGTACGAGCCGATTTACCCTCTGATTGAGAAGTATGTGTTTTCAGGCTAGGCATCATTATAGCGGATTATTCACGTTATTTCCCCGAGTTTCGGATCTCATTGCAACCTCTCGTATCTATCGCCAATCGTGCCGAAGCATTGGGAGTCTGACGTCGTACGTCATTGACCCACGGTGTTAGCCATCTTCTAGCCAGCTTCCATTCTGAGAACGCCATCACGATCTGCAGCTTAATTTGACATTAATTATTGAGAGACTTACCCGATTAAGACTATTAAAACTACAAAATGGAGAATAAAACGGTTGCTTTCGATACAATTATGATTCTATCTTCACTCCGGAGCATTTGCCGCGGAGCGTCATAGACTCTTCCACTCCAAGACGTCATCACAAAGTACGCACAGATAATGAGAGAAATGAGGAGAGGGAAGAAGGTGTATAAATACTGGTGAATGAGAGAACCTTGATAGACGATCATAGCTTCATATTATCTATTCATTCTTCTATTCGTCAACATGGGCTACCCTGAAACTTTCGAAGGCTTCTGCGTCGACAGCCCCAAATCATGGAACAAGTTCCAGAAGCAAACTCTTAAGCCCAAGACCTGGGGTGATCGCGATATCGATGTCGAGATTGAAGCCTGCGGTGTCTGTGGCTCTGATGTTCACACTGTTACTGGCGGATGGGGTGACTTTAAAGGTCCTCTCTGTGTTGGCCATGAAGTCGTCGGCAAGGCTGTCAGAGTAGGCGACAATGTTAAGGACATCAAGGTCGGAGACCGTGTTGGTGTTGGTGCGCAGGTCGCTTCATGCCTGGAGTGCAAGCTCTGCAAGAACAAGAACGAAAACTACTGCCCTGATATGGTCGACACTTACAACGCTACCTATTCTGATGGCAGTGTCGCTCACGGTGGTTTCTGCTCGCATATTCGTGCTCACGAGTACTTCACCTTTAAGATCCCTGACGCTCTTAAGACGGAGCAGGTTGCCCCCCTTCTCTGCGCTGGTATTACCACTTACTCACCTCTCGTGAGAGCTAATGTCGGCCCCGGCAAGACTGTTGCCATCGTTGGTATCGGTGGCCTTGGACACCTGGGTATTCAATGGGCCAAGGCACTCGGTGCTGAAGTTTACGCCATGACACATTCTCCTTCAAAGGTCGAGGATGCAAAGAAGCTTGGAGCAAAGGAGGTTATCGTCACCAATGAGGACAACTGGGCCGACAAATATAAGTTTACCTTTGATTTTATCCTCAACTGCGCCGACATGACACACAAGTTCGACATGAGCGCTTACATGTCTACCCTGAACATTGGAGGCGAATTCCATAACGTTGGTATTCCTGATGAGCCTCTTCCTCAGTTGACTGCTGGTACATTTGCTGGCAATGCTGGCAAGATCACTGGAAGCCATCTTGGCAACCATCAGGAGATGGATGCTATGCTTAAGCTGGCTGCCGAGAAGAATATTGTTGCTTGGGTTGAGACGATTGATATCTCGGAGAAGGGATGTGCTGAGGCGGTTGAGCGTGTGAAGGAGAACAAGGTGCATTATCGATTCACTTTGACTGGATTTGATAAGGTATTTAAGCGAGATTGATCAGATAATGCTCAATTTATTCAAATTTATTTAAACAGCAGTCCAGTGATCTCAGTGTAGTTAAACCAAGGCGCATGTCGTTTGCTTGAGTGAGTATCTTGGGTTAGGAAGGTAGGTAGGTTGCAGAAGAATCGGGCCTAGTTTAGGTAAGGGTGTTATAAAGATTAGGACAACTACTCAAAGTCTTGGAGCCCCCGTACTCAGTTATTTATATCAATAGGCTCTTATTTTCCTGGTTATTTTCTAAACCACCTAAAAAGAGAATCTTCACAACTGCATTTTGTGCTACTTCATTATTTAAGAATAGTCTTATGTAGCAATAGGTAAAGAGAACAAGATGCATTGTTAAATGTTAATTCACTTCAATAGTTCAACAAGGACTTGAAATATATTGATGTTCATTACTATTATTTATTCATATCATCATTTAAGCACCGATAGCCTTAACAATGGCCAGGCCAACAGCGTGAGCAGAAGCAGGGTTCTGGCCAGTGATGACTTGTCCATCAACGACGACCTTCTCAGCCCAGTCGGCGGCCTTGACGTACTTTCCACCAACACGCTTGATCTCATCCTCAAGAAGAACGGGCATGGCGCTGGTCAGTCCAACAGCATCCTCCTCAGAGTTGGAGAAACCGGTAGCCTCACGACCCTCAAGAAGAGGCTTTCCATCAACCTTGACGTTGGCAAAGACGATGGGTCCGTGGCACACAGCAGCAACGGGCTTGCCAGCCTTGTAGAACTCCTCAATAAGCTTGATGGAGGTCTCATCGTTGACGAGGTCGAACATGGGGCCGTGGCCACCGGGGTAGAAGATGGCATCAAACTCGTTGGCCTTGCCGAGGAACTCCTTGAGAGGAGTGGTCTGCTCCCAGATTTGCTTCTTCTCGTTGAGGAACTTTACGGACTGCTCGTCGGCCTTGAACATCTCAACTGAGGCTTGGTCAAGGGGAGCCTCACCGCCAGCGGGAGAGGCGACAACCATCTCGACGCCAGCGTTGGCGAGATCATAGTAGGGGTGAGCGAACTCAGGCTGGTTGATATGTTAGTGTTCGCTTCACTGATACAGACTTGAGTTGAGTGACTTACCAGATACCAGCCGGTGGGGTTGCCATTGTTCATCTTGGACTGGCTGGTAAGAACGACGAGTACCTTGCGAGCCATTTTGATTATTTTGTGGTATTTGGGTATTGGTGTAATTGTTTAGATGTAAAGATATGTGGTATGTATGTGTTGATATATGAACGAGTTGATGAACGATGTATGTCAAATGAATGACGCACTTCAAGCCATTTATACCAAATGCGTCAGTGAGATTCCCCCGCCTCCATTGAGACCCTCCACTTTGAGACCCTTGCAGGCAGGCAATTGAGTCGGGGCAATTCTGTTGCCGTTTCGAAACACTGACAAACTCTTCCGCCCGGCTGTTGCATTCCCTGACGTCAGACTAACGGGCCTGGCCGTCCATTCTCGGCACTTGCCCCGTGTAGCGCCGGCTTTTGTGTGGGGCTGGGCCGGGATTGAGCTTTTCGGGGCGGCCGAGGTCCATCTTTGAGCTGAGCTTTGAGGTTTTGTATTGACTGCAGACTCTGTCTATAGATTCTTATGGAAGATGATGCGTAAGACGGTGAACATCAGGTCCACTTGGTTTGTGTGCATGAATAAGCATGAACGGGTAGATGGCAGGTGGTCCAGAAAATAACCAGGACACCAAGAGTCTGTTGATATAAAGAATTAGGCATTTAGGCCCTAAGACGTTAGGTAAACTATCTCAATCTTTATGACACCCTTACCTTAATCCTGATTTTTCTCTAACCCACCTAAATGGGCAGATGAGCTGTCAAGTTTTGCAGTCAGTCTTGACTCAAGCGTTATATGCGGCATAGTGACCTCTTGAAACATGCCATTTTGTTTCAGTTGAGATTTGTGAGGCCCATGAAACATACGAGGGTCTCATCATTGCTGTTCAGAATCAATCACATGCCAATATACAATGCTTTCAAAGATCGTGACACTCACTCAGATTCATCCAGACTCGCAACAATAGATCATGTCAATTTGGATTCTAAATTAAGGACTGAATTAGGACTGGCATTATAGGACCGGCATCTTATCTTAATGAGTGACTTCCCTCCTATCCGATATTACTTCAATCACTTACATCCAAAAACCAAGTCGATTAGCTCCTCTGACTTTATTACTTCCCTTACCATCTGAACCAGAATCACCAGATCCACCTCCACCTCCACCAGCAAGGCACGGGCTCTTGCATCTTCCTCTAAAGTCTGGCCCAACATTGAGACATGTATCACAGCCGCACAAGAGCTCAAGATGATCTCCGACCTTCTGGTCAGGCTGATCGCAGAGACAGATGAATAGAGCCGAGTCTATGTTGGAAGAAGGTGTGTTATCATTGCAGACTGCATTGGGTGTCTTGCAATATGCATCAACCAGTTGGCCATCGTTCCATGGTTTATCTGCACGGTGTTAGTCTTGTCTTTCTAATGCCATTCAACATACCCATAGACTGAAGGACTCCAGAGCAATATGTGTATCCGCATTCACAGATTGGTCCTTCAGGACCAGGCGCTGGTGCTCCGGTTGGGTTCGGTGGTGGGGCCGGAGGCGGGTTAGGAGGCGGAGCTGGCGCCGGAGAAGAAGGAGGAGGTACAGGAGCTGGTCCAGAAGGAGGAGGTGGGCCCGGCTGAGATGGTGGTGGAGGAGGAGGAGCTGGAACCGGAGCCGGAGGTTGAGTCGGGGGCTCGGCAGGAGGAGGAGCTGGAGGATTGCCTGGAGGAGGAGGAGGCGGCGGCTCAGAAGTGGAAGGCGGCTCTGGGGGAGCTGGAGCCGGATCAGGGGGGACCTGAGGCTTTGCAATGGCTAGAACAGCCAAGCTAAGAATGGTGAGTTGAAGCTTCATCTTAACGAGCGTTGCTTGATGTTGACCACGATGAACTCATGAGAGATGTCCATTCTTATATTACTATCAAGCAACTATCAAGCAACTATCGGGTTTCACTTGATACTCTATGATGGCTTTGATTCTCAATTAGAGGGTTACAGTATCATTGTCCACGCGTCGTGTCCAACTTCTCTGCTCGGTAGTCAAGTTATTGAAGAGAATTCCTCATATGTTGCGGCGGTGTTGAAGCTTAACCCAATGCACTGTAACCACAATCATCAGATACTCCGAGTATGCCGTGTTAATAAAGCCAGCATGATGTCTTGTGCACTGTTCACAAACAGATTTCACGATTGCTTCCTTGATATCATGAACTTGAAGAACACTACCGGCATCGGTACAGTGTCAATACCCCGCACTGTGCCTACTTACCCCACCATCAACCGAAAAGCAGAAGCTGAACTTGCCCCTCCATAGGATCATCCGTTTACATTCGTCAATTCATCCATTCAATAACCATGTCCGAAACTCTCTCCAAAGGCGTTGTCAAGGTCGGCACTCGCCAGTCGCCTCTTGCGCTGGCTCAAACTCAAATCGTCGTCGATGCTCTCAAGAAGAATTTCCCTGATCATGAATTCCAAATCCACAGTATGACAACCACCGGCGATCGCGACCAGAACACAGCCCTCTACAGCTTTGGCGGCAAAGGTCTCTGGACCTCCCAACTTGAGGAGAGACTTGTCAACAAGGAACTCGACATCGTTGTTCATTCGCTCAAGGACATGCCGACTGTTCTCCCTGAAGGGTGCATCCTCGGATGTGTCACGTCCCGCGAAGACCCGAGAGATACACTTGTGATCAAGAAGGAATTGCAGGACAAGCACGGTTGGAAGACTCTGGCTGATCTGCCGGCCGGAAGCATCATCGGTACAAGCAGTGTGCGCCGAATTGCTCAATTGGTCAGACGATACCCTACGCTCAAATTCAAGGACCACCGAGGCAACATTCAAACCCGACTACGTAAGCTTGAGGAGGATCCTGATCTGACGGGCATCATCTTGGCTGCTGCCGGTCTTCAACGCATGAATCTTGGCGAGCACATTACACAATTCCTCGAGTCCGACAATGGAGGTATCCTTCACGCTGTTGGGCAAGGCGCACTGGGAGTTGAATGCCGAGCGGATGACGAAAAGATCATCAAGTTTCTCAAGACGATCGAAAACGAGCAAACAGCGCTTGCGTGTGAGGCTGAACGAGCTCTCATGCGAGCACTCGAGGGTGGATGCAGTGTTCCCATTGGTGTTGAGACCAAGTGGATTGACGACAAGCTCCGAATGAAAGCTACGGTCGTTTCCCTCCGAGGTGACAAGGGTGTCGACAGCGAAAGAACAGAAGCGATCAAGACACAAGATGAGGCGGACAAGTTCGGAAAGCACGTGGCCCAGACACTGGTGGAACGAGGAGCGCAAAGGATTCTGGATGCTATCAATGAGACCCGACAGGTGCCAGAGACGGTCAAATGAGTGGAGGATATAAGCGATGTACGATACCATCGGCAGATGAGATGAATTAACCCAAATATACCCCGGGATATGATACGTCTATTGCATTGTAGTCTTATTCAGCTCCAGCAAAAGCCTTGTAGGCCTTGGCATCCAGTAGATTCTCAAATTGCTTGGCGCCCTCCTCGTCAACCTCGACCTTTGCGATCCAGCCGCCACCAGCGCTATCGTCCTCGGGGACCTTGTTGATAGTGGAGGGCTTCTCCTCAAGGTTGTCGTTGACGTGTAAAACTTTTAGACGGACGGGAGCGTTGATGTCGCTGGCGGACTTGACTGATTCGACGGCGCCGACAGCATCGCCTTGCTCAACCCACGAGCCGGCTTCGGGGAGCTCAACGTAGACTACGTCGCCAAGCTGCTCAGCAGCGTACTCTGAAATTCCAACGAAACCGTGCTTCTTATCGGCCGAGAGATCGATCCATTCGTGGTCCTTTGTGTATCTGCGAGCGAGGCCTATCTTGTTAGTCGGAATATTAGTTGATTGACGTAGAGCTCGTACTCAGCTTGGTGGAAGAAAAGGCTCGAATCGGTGTTCGGGTGATAGCAGCGCGAGGAGCGACACCCCTAGCCAGAGGGGCGACAGCGCGTAGAGACCGAGCAATTGAGGCCATTGTGGTGATGTGCGATGGTGATATCAGAAGTTCAAGCTTTGTCGGCGTCATGCGGAGATGAGCCGATGTGGGTTCGGAGGCATACCGAACTTAGTCAGCAACATCATGAACTTAACATTCATATGAGAGGACTCTGGAGTTTTCCTTGACATGGAATGTGACAAACGGCTACTGAAATTAATGACATGGTACTTTATTAAAGCCGTTCAAGCCGCTGATGAACCGAAAAGACATGAGGCTTGAATGAAACAGTGAACCAATCGGAGAGAGACGAACACCAAGCAAACGTGGGGTTGATGTTTGACTTGAATCAAGCATGTTGGCAGTAATTAAGCTGATCTGATCAACTTACAAGGACATGCATAGTTGTTAACTTGTTTGAATCAAATGCAAACCAGAAGCTGCCAGCTGGCTTGCATCCACTGCTACTCTATTCTCACTATTTACACTGTTACACAATAACAACCGTTGCTACTTACAATTGCAAATAGTGACGAGATTTCTGCGTGATGAGTTGGACTAGAAAATGATACCCAAGGAGAGAGACAAAAAGTCATTGCGCAATCAAGACTTTATCTTGTTTTGAGTATTCACCCTTTCGTATTTATTCAGCCAGCCATTACACAAGTCTCAGCCAACCATTTTGTCGGAACGCGCCCTGTAACGCGTTGACACTAAAACACCACTCCACCATCACCATCATCAACACAGCATTTCACGCATAAGCTGAGCCTAGCAAAGTTAATCTTGACTTTTAGGGAAATGAACTATTTTCAGCCCATTTCATCTAAAATGCTACGTGATTTGCATTGTTGTGCTGTTGATTAAAACGGTTACACATGTACACTCCCTAGGTCCAGCCGGTGCCTTGAAATTCCGTCCCGCTCGCTCAGCGCAGACCCAGGCCAAACGAGAGGCTCCCACCGTCATCTCTTCAACGTCAGCGACGAATAGTGAACCCTGCTCCAACCCAACTTATCGCCCGCCCACACGATCGACTCGACTTTCCTGCTCTTCAAAGAGTGTACTGTACAATACGCGCTGGATCTCTGTCGCCTCCCAAAGTTTTATTGTCTAGCGCTTGTCTCACTTCGTCTCTCCCTCGAACCCTTGATTTGATCTGGTCTGGTGGCTTCTGTGCCGACTCCGCCACCTGCAACTGCAACTGCAACATTCAACTCTGTCTCTGCTCTGTGCCTTGCCTGCCTGCCTGCCTGCCTGCCGCATTATCCCCGCTGCGCATCACGATACCATCACTTGTCGACTAGCTTGATGCCGTTGACAAGCTGACCATCTCTTTTCTTCTCTTCGCCTTTCTTTTCCTGACGATTCATCACGTTCCCTACCGACACCACTCCTTCGATCGTATCTAATCATCTTCGATAATCCTTCAACTATTACCAATGTCTATAATTTCCCCAACTTCACCCAAACCCTTCACGCTGGACGACTCAACGATCCCCGCGGCTCCGGCTCCGGCCACGGCCACGGCCACCGTCGAGCCTTCGACCATGGAGACCGAAGCTCCCCCACATGAAGTCCCAGTCCCAGTTCAAGCCCACGATGACACCCTAGGCGGCATCGAAGGATCTCCCCACGTTGGTTCCAGCAACGGTTTCCATCATCAACAGAGCACATCCCTCGATCAGGGTCTCGCCCAAAGTCCGCAACGAGAAGATCCTTCCACCAGATACACTCCTCCTGTTCAATCTGCGCCTCCAATCTCCCGTCCAGCTAGCGGCTTGTCCAACCCGGCACACCAAGCCTACAACGACTATCGACAAAGCTCTGGTGAGCCATCATCCAACGGCCGTAACCATGTCGTGATCAAGGTCGGCATGGTAGGTGACGCCCAGATTGGAAAGACTTCATTGATGGTCAAATACGTCGAGGGAAGCTGGGACGAAGATTATATTCAAACGCTGGGTGTCAATTTCATGGAAAAGACAATCTCCATCCGTAACACAGAAATCACCTTTTCGATTTGGGATCTCGGCGGTCAGAGAGAATTCGTCAACATGTTGCCTCTTGTGTGTAACGATGCTGTCGCAATTCTCTTTATGTTTGATCTCACGCGCAAGAGCACCTTGAATAGCATCAAGGAATGGTACCGTCAAGGACGAGGTTTCAATAAGACGGCCATTCCAATTCTTGTTGGTACAAAGTACGATCACTTTGTCAACTTTCCTCCTCAAGATCAAGAGGAGATTTCAAATCAGGTATGTCGCGTGACGCCATTCTTGTTCTCCACTAACAACCACAGGCGAGACGCTTTGCTAAAGCCATGAGGGCTGCATTAATCTTTTCAAGTACAAGCCATAGCATCAACGTGCAAAAGGTTGGTCTGCCGTTCAACCCCAAGACTTAACTAACTCTCCCAGATCTTCAAGATTGTTCTATCCAAAGCATTCGACCTAAAGTGCACAATCCCCGAAATCGAAAACGTCGGCGAGCCTCTCCTTTTATATCAATCTGTATAATCGTCCGATTTACGAGTTACATGTTGAACCTGACAACATAACGAACACCGCGATCATCGCACATCAGCAATTACTTTGCTACCATTTCTTTTGTCATTACATACAACTGGATCGTCTCCTGCTTTCTTCACAACTTGATTTTACTAGGGATTCACGGAAGAGGTCAGGATCATCTCTGGGATAGATAAACAAACATGGGTATTGGCGCAGGACCGCATGTAATGTGGCCAGCTTTACCGGTGGTCACGGGCGGACTATTGAGGTATTTCAGACAAGATACAATCGACTGTTAATCGTATTGTTTGGTGTATGCTAGATGTAGATGAGGAATGAAGCTGGCTTAATGTGCTGGTTATTTGTACCAATCGTTGCCAACCCTCCACAATCCTTCTGCCAGTTCTTCCCGCAATACTGAGATTGATGTTCTTCGCTCTATGGGGATGATTTCAGGTTCATCAACCACGCCATGAGGTGTCTGCGTTACAATATTGGTCTTCCCAGACTTTATCAGAGGATTCGTGAACGAGGGATGATAGTACAGACGCTCCTCGAAAGGTGTCTTGTCTTTCGAATAGATCTCTACGCCATCTCGATAGATACAGACGATTTCGACGAGCATACCGCGCTCAAGATCTGGTTTCACTTCTGTGAGCTCGATCATGAGTTCCTCATCAGGAATGCGTTTGCGCCGGGAAAAGAAAAGGGGACAGCACATGATTAAGATGAGGCTGGGCGGGATAGTGCTGATGATGATGACAAAAACTAGCAGAATTAGTTGACGGATCTGGGGCGTTGATGTCTCCATGGTTGCGGACTTACCTGGGTTGGAGTTGCCTGTCTAAGTGAATGTCGGGGCAGAGGGATAGACTTATACGTGAAAGAGATGATCGAATGATGTTCAGTGTTATTGCCTTGATGGTTGGACAAACGAGTTTGCTGGTAACAATAGACCTGCTCTTTGGTGGCGTATGCAGGGATCGAGGATATCCATCGTTTGTTCAAAGGCTGGTTTTCGCTTCTTATGTAGATGAGTGCATTTCTATCAAAACTTAAGACCAAGTAGCTTTACTCTTGTTCATGAAGCCTAAAGGTCTTTTCGGTTTGTAAACCCAACTTTATGTTCTCAGAGACAGATTGTCTGACACCTCTCACTCTTTAGATACATGCGTTGCGATGTATGCGATCCAAGGGGGGTACTGGCGTTGGACCATACGAGTTCGCTTGATCTATGAAAGTCAGTATGTTTGTAGGTAATTACATCATTGCGTAGTCACGTTTCAGAATCTTCAAGTTGGTGAATATCTTCAATTTATCTGCTAAACAACTAGCGTTCAACTCTGACCTGAGGACCAGCTTCAAGTAAAAAAACTCACCACATCCATATCCTGTTCAAAATCTCTGACTGGGAATCAACCAAGTTAAGGATTTCTCGGGTCAGTACCCTGCTCGATATCCTTTGCTCTGGCGTTGGCCCGATTAAGTCGGATGATTCGGGCAATAAAATACCACAGGAGAGGGATGTAGAAGAGCGCGCTGATGCCAACGGTAATACTGATAGTGACGGCTTGGTCTGTGTCAGAAGGCATGTCCTCCTCTGTGTCCTGGCGACGGACTGGCCAGGTGAAGGTGCCGTAGAAGGAAGCTGGTAGGTAAGTCTTATGGGTATACATTTTGGTGGTGAAGTGAAATTTGGAAGTGTGTTAGTATGGAGTGTGTTAGTGACAATGAGTTGGAATGGGAATGATGAGGAGTTGCTGATCGGAGTGGTGAAGAGAGTATATTTATGTGTGGCATTGTGAATATATGTTTTTTCAATCGATGGACTGCTTTTTGGATGTTCACTGTACGGCGTTTGAACAAGTCGATTCTTCAACAGGGTTGCAAACAAAGCAAAGCATGAACAACAGAACAGACTATCAGATTAACAAACAGATGAAGTTCATGAATAGCAACAGTGAGAACTGCTCGGTCGGTGAATAGCTCATATCTTCAAACAGCGTATCACATATAGCCAGCAGCTATTAATACACTGGCTTTCTCAAGTACAACACCTCAACAACTGAACAAACTCCCTCTCGACCAAATATGTATATCGCAGCTCCCTATCTTCTCCTCTGGCTCATTGATTTGGGCTGCATGGTTTCAACATACGCAGCCAGAAGACAACAGCGAAATAATCGAATACTGAACAGAAGAAGACATCAAGATACAAGAGAATCTCCAATGTTGGACACTATTCGGGAGACGGAAAAACTGGAGCCTCTTGGCTATGGTGACGGCCTGTGGTTAGAGAAATAAAGAGCATACTGCCTGATAGACGGTATATATGATCCAATCGTCAGATAATTCAGAGGCTGGGCCCCTTCACATATATCTTTCAGACATCCCACCATCGGAAGGTTCGGGTACCTGTGGATCCCCTCCATCAGCATCTCTCACCTCGACTGGTCATTTCCTTGCAACCATTTCCAAATCAAGAGCATTCTATTCTCACGAACCTGCATCTTTCCATTTCTTCCCCACCGACCTACGGGCCGCATCTTATCTTGTACCTGACGATCTGGTGGAGCTGCAGGGGATGCGAATAACCTCACATGCAAACATTTGGGG
Organism: Fusarium concolor; assembly: GCA_013184415.1. NCBI lineage: Eukaryota > Fungi > Ascomycota > Sordariomycetes > Hypocreales > Nectriaceae > Fusarium > Fusarium concolor. Next base: position 25,299 of record JABCJY010000463.1, read on the forward strand.
CAACACATGAATGGCTCGGGACGTGCCCTGTCTCTTGAGACTTTATTCTCTAGACTCTAGTCTTGGTCTACCCTCCATATAATCCATCCCAATGTTTGACCAAATAGTAACTGTAAGAACAAGACCCAATGTTCTGTAATCCATCACTCCTGTCAGAAATGCACACTCGAATATTAACACCGTAACGCCCGTTCATGAGAAAAGAAACTCAGCGCGCTAGGCAATGAAAAAGAAAAGCCCAAAGGCAAAAGTCCCTGGCGTAACGAAACTGTGTACTTCGCCAATGGGTATTAAGAATGCGTGAAGAATTTACTTGTCATCCTTGTCTCCCCATATGGGAGCGTTGAGAGGCTTGCTCACACCAAACCCGACACCGACAGCGATACCAACGACGAGAAGGACGATGAGACCCTTGGCGATCCAGCGGTTCCGTTGGCTAAGGTGAGCCATGCAGCTGCAGCGGTTCTTTGCCTTTGCGGCCTTGGCTTGTTGCTTCCAGTGATCCTTTCCAGGCCATACTTGGCAATCGGTCTTTCTGGCAGGGGCGGTGCTCGATGTTTTGTGCATGCATGAGTCTGAGGTGCGTGTTGTAACCATGGCTTCGATGTCGGTGTCAAAGGGGTTGAGTTTGTCGGTTCGGGGTGTGGATGTTGTGCTAACACGAGGAGTCTCGTTGACGGTGACATTTGTCGCGGCTTTTTCGGGGATTGCGAGGTTTGTCTCGCCGCTAGGGCGAGAGAGCTTTTCGTAGTTTGAAGGCATTTTGTTTGTTGAGGGAGAAGGATAAGGATTGAAGGTTGATTGTCGAGCTATTGCAGGTCAGTCTCAGGACGCGTGGCTATGCAATGCGCTGCGATGGCTGGTGCTGGTGCATGTGCGACAGTGTCAAGTGTCACCGAGTGGCAACGGCTGGTGTGCATACCTTTTATTGCTCTACAAGAATTGAGTGAAACTCAAATTCGTTGAGAAATGGTCTTGTTGCGACCGGTAGGGGTTTGAATGGGTACAGTACAATTAGGGGCGATGAGAGCCGAGAGTACTAGGCAGTGGGTACGTAGTAATGATTGATGCGGAAGCGAAGTATGGGTAATGCAATGGCAAAGGTCAAAAAGACTGATAAAGAGTGTTGTTTGGAACAATGGATGTAGGAGACAATCGATTGATCAAGAGAAGAGTGCAGGTGATTTGGTGATGGCCTGGTTGGTCTCAGTTCACTTCAGTGCACATGGGTCGTTTGGATCGTCGCTTCGCTGAAGTCCGTCCGGTGGTGGAACGTTGGGATTGGTTATGATGGAGTCAAGTAATAAAGCCAAGAAAATAGAAGGGAATCAAAGATTGACTCTTGAAAGAGACGAGATTGCAGTGGATGATGATGAGAAGAGGAGAACTGAGCCTGCTTCAAGGGATAGAAAGAACGAACCCTGGATAAGGTTGAGAAGGAACCTGGTATATGAGTTCCTTCTGTACGCCACTGATACCACTGAGTCTGCCCTGAGAAGACGAAGAAGAGGAGAACCAAAGACGACATCAAACCACGGGCATCACTATCACCTGGAGGTAACCCCTAACTAATCCGGAATGGACCAAGCCCCTTGGAGATTTGAACGCTTGGGCCCGAAGCGGGTGCGCTAGCAATGGACTTGCCGCCTTTGAGCCTGGCGGGAACTCGCAGCTAGACGAGCTAAGGGCCAGCGGGGGACCCCGGCTTTAGCGGCCCACCTTTAGCTTGGTTATTGCTACGCTCTAGATTGCTCCAGGACCATCACCATTCACAAGCAACGCATGGCATCACTGAGGGATGTCAGTGGCATTGTCAAGTGTGACAGAAGGTTTGGGCCGCCCGACCTGCATTGTCAGTCCTGTCAGTGTGCGCCATACAGCATATGCCGCCTATGCAACACTCCCTGGAGGCATAATTTTTCATCAACTGACAGTCTCAGATATCATCACGGCCATCCCACTGCATAGCCTACAGCCAGGCAAACTGCCCTTGTTTCCCCCGCGCTGATAAAGATCCAGATCCAAATAAACCCGCATCACGACGTCGACAGATGTCCATGTGGCGCGGCTGCATGTCTCTAGCTCCAAACCCACGAATAACAGCATCTATCCCAACGAAAATGGCTCAAATCTATCTACTCGATTTACCCGCATCCTCAATAAACTCTAGCCAGAGGCGCCAGTGTCGGCGCCACCAGCATGGATCCATCATCGGCTCTTGGCTATTCCAGGGGTCCTGACTCGCCCCAGTCATTGTTCAGAGCTTCTCCTTCGATAGCTGTGCCTTCTCAGTGTTGCTCTCCGCAAAGCCAAGAAAAAGGGTATATTTCTTGGCAGCCGAGAAGCCGTGATCGTGTGCTTCTATCATGTTATCTATCATGAGCTATGTCACGCTCCAACAAGGCGATTGAAGACAGACCCTATAGCCAAGTTACATAGTATGACTTCAACACATGACCACCTACGGACTAGACGTTGAAGATCCTTCAGGAGAACAATCCAGGAACAAGAGAAAACAAGGTTTTGGCTTGAATCAGTGGGAGTTGAAAGCCACAGGATTCCTGTCCCTGAATAAACTGAAGCTTTGCCCAAATTCTATTCACAGCAGTTTATCGCCACATGCAAGACGAATCGTAGAGATCGCGTCGCATCGCATCGATTCTGCAATTGACGATATCTGCTCGGGCCTTTTGTGCGTATTCGTTGTGTTTCAACCCGCGGCACAGCATCCACTTGAGTGTTCGAGTTCCGTGGATATTCTTATCGCACTCGGAATCGTGTCCGTGTATGGCAAGGGTACTCCGCGTATTGGCCAATTAATGACCTGTTCAGCAAGCGATGGAAATCCTTCTAGACATTAATCTCAATCTCCGCGTATAACGAAGATCCCATATTGACAATGATGGAATAACAAGCAATTCAAGGTTTTTATGCACCCCATTCGTAAAATAGTCCCCCATTCAAGGTGTCACTGAGAGAGGAGTTTTTCAAGGTGATTCGACGACACAAGAGTCGAGAACCTGGTCGCTGCAGTACTGGGGTCCCTGCATTAGCTTCTATAGCCAAGGAAATGGAGCAAGAACAGTTCTAGACTTGAGTTCAGCAGGTGTTTGGTGGCGCTGTCATTGATGCTTTGCAGCCGTTTGTTACTTGCCAAAAACGGCATTGACATTGGAATTGATGGTTTCTATTCACTAATCAAGGCTTCCATTGTCGCCACTGTTGAAGGTTTGGTGGTGATACAGTCGACTGTTCCAATGATGAAGGTGTTGGTGATACGGGCGGGTATGGGCGTTGTCGGCAGTTGATTGACATTTTGCCCTGAATGATTCAGGTTATTTATTACCCGGTTTTCTTGAACTCAATACGAATATTGCTGTGTAAAGTGGTGACAATCAACTCGCTCCTGAGTGGGAGACGAGCAGGCTTCGAAGGCCCCTGTCAGGACATTTTGGATGCCCACAGAAACAAACCCCAGTTAACATTGAGATCAAAGTTCCAACGTGGCGGCGCTTATCATGCAGACTCGAAACCAGCACATGCCACTCATGTGTATTTATTAATATATGTGCGCAAGGGAGTTCGGGCAGACAGCAAAGAGTCGCAGAGTATATCTCATCCTCTGGAAATATCGTGACGCTATGGCAAGATTCGTGGGCTCGAAAGGAGTTGACAGAGAGATCAATATGCTAAAATTATACACATATATATTAGCTCCTCAGAGAGTTGCAGGTTCAAAGCATATAAGATAGGATCTTGCAGGGTGTCAGGGAGGGCATAGGCAATCGCCTGTACTGGTCGAAGCTAAATCATACAGTTGTATGAATTGGAAGCTTCGTTATTACCAAAGCGCTGCTCCTCGAGATGTCCCGCCGGAGTTTGTTGGTAGATGATAGGAACACCGTCGTTTCTGCACCACATCTAAATCCAATAAACTGATAGTTGAGTCTCGGTTCGAAGGTCACAGAGCATCAGCTGTCAAGGAAAGTAGGTTCCGCATCGATTCTTTTCTTAGATATCTTGCTTTTCCAGTGATTAGTCCACTCTTCATACAGTCAGCGGACACTCCCGAACTTCGACACCTTCACCTACCTGCTGCTACATAATTTTTCCGGTTTAGACACATGATAATTTGGACGCTTTGCTGTCACTGGAAAGCCAATGCTCGAGATATGATGCAGAGACTTGTTGGTGATCTCTATGAGGATCGTCATTGTATACTGCTCTGCATCTATCACCACGGTGCCGCAGATTCGAGTCACAGTATGTAGAAATCCGATTGTCAGGGGGTAGAAACGGCTGCATCTTGTCAGTGAGCTTCCTTGCATCGTAGTACTGTTGCTTGCATGTGGTGGTGATCTTGGTGATCTTGGTTGCTGTTGGAGGACCAATTCACAGAGATTGGCTCTTTCCAGATATTCTGCTGTCCATGTGATTCATCTGTTCTTCCTTCCGCTTTCAAGGGCAGGGACTGCCGTCGTAATGCCCTCACCTGCTATTTGCTAGTGCTCCTTCCAACTTCAACAAAACACCTCTCCTCCTCTCAACTTCTCTCCATCATCTTTCATCATCGCTCATTCGTCTTGCGTTACATTTCTATCCGTATCATCATTCTTTTCCTTTAACTCCTCGTTATCGCCGACGCTTGCTTGTTCACTTACCAATCCATCACCAGATCATGGAGAAGAACGGCAAACCCCAGCCTGGAAAATGGCTATTCAACGATGAAGATATGGCCCCCAACAATGTCCTCTGGGAAACACTTTGCTGCCCTTGTGTTGTTTACGGCCGTTCCAAGGAGCGCCTGGAGGAAGCAATTGAAAAGAGAGATGAGGCGGATGACTGTTGTCAACCTATGGACTATGATCATGTCAGGTTCCAAGCCAGTGGCGGAAGAAAGAGCCACAATGGGGCATCCTAGTCGGAGCCTCAAAGCTATCCCATGTTGTCGGGCCCATGCATCGCATTTGCTTCGTGCTGTGTGCCTGGTAAGCGTTTTCTTCACAGGTAGAATCGGTCTAACATGTCCAGGTTATTCTTGCTTGATCTGCGGCCTTCGAGGAAGTGTTCGAAACTTGTACAACATCGGCGGCAGCGCTGGCCGAGATTGGTTTTGGAGCTGCTTCTATCCGTGTGATACTCTTATTCAGATCGAAAATGAAATCATCGAAAGAGAGACTTGTCGAAAGCCCAGCATGTGCGCCAGTGGATATGAATCCCAACCACCTATGACCACGTCTTCTTCGAGTTCGTCCAGAACGCACAGCAAGGTAACAACTCCGGACACGGAACCTGATGAGAGTCTTCCATGTATCCCTGAAGACTCATCTGAAGCCACGTCCACGACTCAATCATCTACAAGCAGCCGTCGAAGCAGCAAGAAACGAGAGAGATCGATTGCTCGAGATCCCGTTGCACCCACTGATGCGACACTTGACCACAGTCATGACCTCGCCAAAGACCCAAAGGGACCAGCATACCAGGCCAGCAGGAAACACAAGCTGAAAGATGACGCCTCCACTCCTACGTATCCTCCTTCGATTCATCAACTTCGAGCCGACACCAAGGCTCCGGCCAGTCCGCCTGCAGTTCATCGTCATGATTTGTTTCATGACGCCAGCGAGGCGTATCCTGCCCAGGCCAGCAATCACGATATTGGATTTGATCAAGTTGAGACATTTCGGGCTAGTCCTGAACATCAACTTCGGCAAGACGAAAAGACACCGGGGGCTTATCCATCCTCTCACAACTTGCACAGTGACATGGTGAGCCGGACCAGATCGCCACGGCCACATGCAATTGAAGCAGACGAAGAAGCTCCGATCAGGCCAAGTCGTAGGCCACACCAACTTCATGAGGAGGCTTGAGCGGATAATGGTCAAGTTGAAGGGCCGTGGGCAAAGGCGAAGCCGGCTTGGTGAATCAGTATTACTATAGATCAACCTCAAACACGCCAGTATCGTTATCACTTCATAGTTGACAGAGAACAGAGGCCAGACAATAGATATATTTACTTCGTCCTGCAGCCTTTATGTGACCACGAGGAATGCAGGTTTGATTTGATTCATTGCTGTGGCTTTAAAAGATTGGTCCTCGCGAGCGGATGGTCGGACTGTATACTGCCGGCCACAGAAGGTCTCTGAGTTGGCATGGGGCGATGCTCTGCAACCTGATGGTCAAGCGTCAGTGGCAAGCCAACAAAACCAAGACGGGGAATTGCAAAGACAAAATAAGACAAGACTGTCGCAGTCCCAGCCTCCAGGTTGCAGCTCTTTGCATTAGCCAAATTGGCGTTGTACTTAAAGTCTCAGTGAGAGGGGTTTCGACACGGACACGACGCGAGAGTTCGCGGGTGGCCTGGCCTTTAATATAGAAACAATACCAGATTAAGGTTACACTTTACAAGGACCCGTTTCGGTGGAGGAAGCTGGTTGGCGATCGATCTCGGTCGTTGCTGATATCTGTTAAGGAATACCTGGAGCTATGGATAAATATAGGTACGCTTTGAGTAGCTCTCATGCCATTCACAGAGGTATGCCCCACAAGCTTTGCAGAAATATACGATGATCGTGGATCAGCTGAGAGTCTCAATGACCAATTGCAGTTGGGAAGCCATTGGTGTTGTGACGAGGCGAGGGTCGCATATTGGCGAGCATGCATGAAGTTGGCTGGTAACGGTATCACGATGAACAGAGAAAACAAGCAAACACAAACCATAAACTATCGAGACAGAGACCTCGGTTCATCCAGACGGGAAGGGAGCTCAATTACGGAGTACAAAGGAAACGAACTCCTTACCACCGCAGCTGTTACATCCGACTCCTTCATATCATGCATCAATGGTGAGATCAAGTCTCCCTTGCATTGCCTGCATTGGCGCTCAAGGTTTGAACGCGACGATTGGGTTGACGCTTGTGGAGTTTGGCCTGTCCCACAAGGCCAAGGCATGTTGCAACGAACGAATCATCGAAGAAAAGACCAGTTAGCGGTGACGAACTTGCATTCATTGCATTGAGGGGATGACGCCTAAGGCATCTAGATGGTGAGAGCCTGAGATCACCTTATCTTCATCTTGAAAGCTTAACATCTAATGCCCCCGTCTGATCATTTCAATTAACACGGAAAACGCGAATCTCACATTTCTCGTTTCACACTACCTTCCCTGTTTCTCTGCTTAGGCCTCCACTCAGTGACCTGTAGCCTGTAGCTTAGCCGTAGCTTGTCCCTTTAGTGGCCGCAGCAGTACGTCCTCCACTGGCACGCTCACGTCTCCGCGCTCACGTCCAAGGCACGAGACGCCCTGCTTAGAGCCCACTTTCGCGCTGGACTCCCTTATTACCGATCTTCTCCACGCGCCCTCCCGCACCAAAACCCACCTTTAGCACCTCTTTTCTACCCGCTCTCTCCCACTTTCACTCACCTCATCATCGTCCTCACTCATTTACACGACTCACGCGATAACAATAAACAATAGTCATCGCACGTTCACGACAACTGGGTCTTCCTACAATGGCTACTGTCACTCGTCAACCATTTGCTCCCCTGGATGGGACTCGTCTTCAGACCCTCACCAGTCTCAAGAATAGGCAGAATGGTATGTGAGGTGGAGATAGCGGAGTTGTTTATGTTTGGGCATCACTGACATAATGATCAGCTCTTCCTCCGACAGCCGGCAAGCGAAAGGCTGAATTGATTGATACCGATGACTCTGAAAATGTCGACCCTTCTGCTTTTGCCAAACGATCAAAAGGCTCAAAAGATATCACCAAGGACTTCTTGAAACCCTCCGCTTTTGTTCTCAAGCCCACTGTCACTGCCACTCCTTCTCCCATTCCCAGTCGCCTCACGAGCCCTACCAAGCCCCGACGCACTCTTCAACCAAAGTCTCCCGCCAAACTCAGCACCAACTCTGGCATCTCAAAATCTTCTCCCGCCTATGCACCTGGCCGATCTCCCACCCGAAGCAAGCGATCTGGTATCGCCTCTAGCCGACGACGCACTGCTGGTTCCTACTCCCGTGTTGACCCTCCCTCGTTCAGCCTTGGCTCCGCCGCTCCCTTCTCTCTCGATGCTGCTCTCAAGGGTACCATCCCTGGCTATGGTGCCAAGCCCACTAAAGAGCCTCTCACTGCTCTTGATGAGCCAGACATGAAGGCCAGCTGGTTCTTTGACATTCACGAGGACACTCCCGAGCAAGAGATGACCAACCTTCTTCAGCACAGCACATGTGTACTTGACATCTCATCCGATGAGGAGAGTGAACGTAAGCGCAACAGGGACCGTGCTGAGGGCCGCGACAAGGAGAATGTTCCTCCTCCTGATGATGTCTCTCAAACTCGTCGCGCACCAAGAGCTGATGAGATGGTTGTTGAGAAGGAACGTGTTGCATTGGGAGCATTGAACACTGCCGACTTTTATGCCGAAGGATGCGATGAGACGTCAGTCATCATTGTACCTGAAGATGAGCCTGAGACAGTGATCAACAAGCCAATCGAGGAAAAGCCTATCAACCCTTCAACAGAAGACATTGATAACCTCATGGCTAAGCCTACAGAGGGAACATCTAAGGCTGCTGTTTTGGAACCAATTGAAGGCACAGGCGAGAGCTTTGAGTTATGGGAAAGCAGCAGCGCACAAGATGAAGCTGATACAACTTCATGAGTATAAGTTATGAGAATACTAGTTCACGAACGGTAATGGATATGGATATGGATGGAATGATAGTATGATGGAATGGTTATGGTTATGGACAACGGACGGACAATGGGATTGGAGGAGTATAGGATCAGAGCATGGCGTTACGGCTTCTCTTCTCGCAGGCCCCCAAGAGCTGGAGTTCTGTTTAGTTTGGCGATTACCTTATTGTGTTTGAGTTTAATTGAATTAACTGAACTGCTCAATACCGGTTTCACTTGAGTGAAGATCATGATCTGATTTGTGCCGCACTGTGTCCCACGTGAACCGCTAACCAAGACAGTGTGAATACTAAGTCAGCTTCAAACTGAGTTTCATCCACTTCCCCTCATCAACAACCATGGCTTCAATCAACGACCTAGCTACAGCCGCAATCGCGAGCTCGGATAAGCCCAATGAGTCTAATCACAGAGGCGCATTTATCATCTTGGAGGGCTTGGACAGAAGTGGAAAAACCACACAGGTGAAGCTCTTGGAGCAGAGATTTGTAGAGGAAGGTAAAAAGGTCAAGGTTATGAGATTTCCTGGTAAGTTGTCTGAATGATCTTTGAACTCTACTGACATTTTAAAGACAGGACTACACCTATCGGGCAAATGATTGATGGATACCTCAAGAGTGATGTTGAAATGGATGATCATGTTATTCATCTCCTCTTTAGCGCAAACAGATGGGAAGCTGTGTGAGTACATCGAAGCTCTCACTGTTCAAATCTGACTTTCCAGAAAATCAATTCAATCCCTTCTCGCCTCAGGAACAACTATTGTCTGCGATCGCTATTACCACTCAGGCATTGTCTACTCAGCCGCCAAGCAAAACCCCTCTTTGACCCTCCCTTGGGCCCGCGCACCTGAACGCGGTCTTCCCCGACCGGACCTGGTGCTCTTCCTCGATCTGACCGAAGAGCAGGCCCAGGCTCGTGGTGGATGGGGTGGAGAAGTTTATGAACGATCTGGTATGCAGAAGCGTGTACGAGAATTGTTCTGGGGTCTCAGCATGGGCGGAAAAGATATCACAGCGCAAGGACTTGGTTTAGATGAAGGTGAGGGATGGAAGCAGGAAGAAGAGGATCTTGTAGTTGTTGATGCAGGCAGTAGTGTGGAGGAGGTTGCTGAGGAGGTTTGGAAGAAGGTTAAGGGTAGGGTTGAACAGGTTGAGAGAGGAGAGGTTGGAAGAACTGTGAGGGTTGTGAGGTGAGCATATAGGACTGACTCTAGGATGAGATGGCAGTGGAAGGATGCAAAAAGCAAAAGTGAATCCCCGAGACCTGGATCGAACAAGTGACCTTTCGGTGACGGTTTACAGTTACAGCCGAACGCTCTTCCAGCTGAGCTACTCGGGGATATCTCCGGATCAGAGGAGTAGCTATGGTGTTCGGGCGACGAAAGTTAAGTATATGATGAGTATAGTGCGAATCGAGAAGGCTGGGGGAAGATTGCTGCGCTTTTGAGCATGGGAGGCTCGTTTGAGCTGGAGTTAGGTATTCAAGCTGGAGCGACAGAGTGGACGCAGTGAGGGGGTTTTTGTATTTGCGTAGTGGTATCTCCATGTCAAAACTTGGTGTTGAGGGGTAAGATCGCGATATAAGGTAACGACGAAGACAATAAGTGAGTCTAACATGCAGATGGGCAGTATTTGAGTAATGCGGACTCGGGACTCTCTGCAATACGCAATTAGAAATATGCTTCATTACCAATTGCTTCTAATTTATAATTTCAGCTGGCTTAAGGTAACAAACAGCCATGATACACAATGGAGGCAAACCCTGTGGCCCGCTGTGCAATTGGACAAAGCTCAGACCTACGGTTTGACAAGAAGAGACCTGCGTTCATTATTCGGGAGATATGAATAGCTAGCGACCGGCTAGGTTCTTGCAGGCTAATACTCCGAGCGGCAGCAAGACCACGCTGAGTATAAGAATAATTTGCACTCGTTCTCCCAACCAACTCCAATGGCTATTCCTCCGAGTTCGGAGATTTCCCCGAATAGCTCAGCTGGAAGAGCGTTCGGCTGTAATTGTTAAGCATCTCACCGAAAGGTCACTTGTTCGATCCAGGTTTCGGGGAACTCATTTTTTGCATCGTTTCCTTATGCAGGATGTACCCAGTCTTTTTGCCGTTGTTTCATTTGCCAAGGTGCGTGTGTGTGCGTCTGTGCTTGTGTATGTATGTAAGTTGTGTAGCATCGCCAAAAGGTTATACAAAAAAGTGTCATAGCTTGCGATAAGAAAAATCATCGCAACCAGCAAAAGAAATCCCCGAAACCTGGATCGAACAAGTGACCTTTCGGTGTCATATATCAGTTACAGCCGAACGCTCTTCCAGCTGAGCTATTCGGGGATTGGTAAAAATTTCGCTCGATATTGGTATCCATACAGCATAACGGTCACAGAAGCAAGAATCTCGAATCAGGACAGTTGGAACTTTGCAAGAATTAATAACACACATCACAGGGAAAGGCAGTTATTTATAAAGCCAAAGCCAAAACTTTTATTACTTTTCCAGTCAGCGCCGTCTAATTGAAAACAACAGTCTTGTGGCCATTGAGGAACAATCTCCTCTCAGCATACCACCGCACAGCAGCAGCAAGCACTTGGCTCTCAACATTAGATCCCTCCTCAGACAACTCCTTAGGGTTCATGCTGTGGTCAACACGAGCAACACGCTGCTCAATAATAGGACCCTCATCCAGATCAGCAGTGACGAAGTGAGCAGTAGCTCCAATAATCTTGACACCGCGCTCATAAGCCTGGTGGTAAGGCTTGGCTCCCTTGAAAGAAGGCAAGAAACTGTGGTGGATGTTGATGATGCGTCCAGACATGGCCTCGCACAGTGTAGGAGAGAGAACCTGCATGTAACGGGCGAGAACAATAAGCTCAATGCCGTGCTTCTTGCAAAGATCGAGAACCTGTCCCTCCTGCTGAGCCTTGGTATCCTTTGTAACGGGCAAGTGGTGGAACTCAATTCCGTAACTCTCGGCAAGGGCAGCGTAGTCGGGGTGGTTCGACACGATGACGGGAACCTCCATGCGCAATTGTCCAGTCTTCATACGGAAGAGAAGATCGTTCAAGCAGTGACCAATCTTGGAGACCATGATGAGAACACGGGTCTTGCGGGCAACAGGGCGGATATCGTAATCCATCTTGTACTCGGCGGCAAGCTTATCGAAGGCCTCGGTGAGGTGCTCGGTGGACTCAGTCTCGGTAGGACCAAAGTGAACTCGCATGAAGAAGCGCTCCGAAACGGGATCGGAGAACTGCTGGAGGTCGAGAATGTTGTGCTTGTTGGAGGCGAAGATGCCAGTGACGGCATAGATGATGCCCGACTTGTCAGGGCATGACAGGGTGAGGATGTGATCATAGGCCATGTTGAAGGCTACGTGAGGATATCGTTGAATGCTTGGTGATTGTTGGTGTAAGTGAAGTAGGTGGAAAAGAATTGATCGGCGTGGTCTGTCCCGTATCTCGCCCGAGTATGACTCCGAGTAACCCCACTGCGGGCTAACCCTCCACTATCGGAGTTGGATCGGGATGTGGCTGTTTCACTGACGGAGCAATGTCAGTGAGGGAAATAAGCTGTATTGAGAAGATTTATATCTGTTAGTTTGGGGAGAATGCGGCGTAGATTATCAGATTATCAGATTGTCCCTTCTGGAGACTGATCGTCATGATGCATGTGGAACGCATATCCGTTTAATATCCAGTCTCCGCTGTGGCTGCAGGGTAAGTGGCTGTTGATAAGACATATCCACTGTTGACGTCGAATGACTAGATTCAAGAACGGATAAAGTTGATAGAGGCCAAGGATGCTCTGAAGTGTCAATGGTAGACTTGGGAGGACTAATGCAGGCCATATCGTGAGTATCGTGAACCGTCACGTGGCGTTGATCGGAAGTACATCCGTTCCCCCACCTGCCCGATATCAAGACTCACACTTACACTATCAACAACATTTCTTTGTGAAATGCATCATGTCTGGTGGCTCACGGAGCCGAGACGGCTGCTTCAACTGTCGAAAGCGCAAACGAAGATGCGACGAAGAGAAGCCAATTTGTCGTCGATGTCGAAAAGCTGGAGATGATTGTGTCTTTCCAAAACCGGCTTCGGCATCGAATCCTCTCAAGTTTATCGTGGCTGCATCCAATGATCATCGTTTGATACCAATTCGCACTGCGAATCATAGTTTCTTGAACCTTTCACCTCGGGAACTTGTTGCCATCTGTAACTTCGACCAAGGTGAAGTGATTGTCTATGATGGTGTGCAGGATTCAGTTCCCCGCACATTATCGCCGTTTCCCCTCGAGTCAGGAAGATCCGTTGAGAAGGCTCTTGTACAATATTGTAAGGGTTTCCCCTCAACCGTATAAGTCAACAAGCTAATGATCTTAGACGTCGAAATCATCTCCAGCAGCAGAGTTTATGTTGACACCAGTCGGAATGGCTTCCGAGCATCAGTCATTCCTCGAATGTTCTACCAAGGCCCTCTGCTATCCGCAGTTTTGGCTATGAGCGCAGCAGAATGGGCGCAGAATATCGTCCCAGATGGAAGAGACTACCGTGCTCTGTCAATGCAGTACAAAGTCCGGGCTCTTCACCAACTACAGCACGCCTTGCCTGATTCTCATGGTAGTGAGGGCAATCTACTCACATGTGTTCTTTTGGCATCTCTTGAAATTGCACATGGCTCTTGTCCGACTTGGCTTCGCCACCTTCAAGGTGCTCTCGCTCTTCTCGAAAGTTTTGGTAGCAACATAGACCCAAGTGTGGCCGAATTTGTGCTGCAGTATTTCCGGTTTCGCTATATCCTGATGGAAACCACCCAACCAACCCACCAGGACGATTCTTTACATCAAGCAATGGCTGGATTGGACAGAGCTGAAGCTACTCTACCACATGCTCGAAATCTAGTTGACGAGCAGATTGGTTGTTCGATGGAACTCGTCAACATCATCAACGAGATCTCGTCACTCTCTACCCATGATATATCCAAGGATGAGCTTTACACAACAGGTCAGGAAATAGAGCAAAGGATCGAGGACCTATGTTTCCAAGACAGCACCGATGATTACCTGTTAAGAAGTGCAGAGTCTTTCAGAATTGCAGCTCAGATCTACCTCCGCCTTGTCTGCTACAACACCGCGATCACCCACTCATCAATCCTACACCTCCACGAAGACCTCCTTTCTTGCCTTTCCGATATCATCGTTGAAGGACAAACGAGACGATCATTTCCAATGTGGCCACTCTTCTTGGCGGGCTGCGCTTGTTCGTGGGACCAACAACGCAAAGTTGTGTTGGATCACTTCACTTTGTTGGATAGTAAATGGCCAATTAGCAATATCTCGGCAGTTTGGAATGCTCTCAAACTCATATGGCATACGAGGGATCTACAAGTCTCATCTACTAATCAAGATTGGAGAGAGGTTATTCACAAATTTGGATGGAAGTTGTCATTGTCATGACTTGCTATCATTGAGCCTGTAACTGATGACATGCTTTGCAAAAGGTGAAAATTGGCATTAATTTTAGATGTCTAGGGGTATCAATGATATGGTATACGAAGTAACACCATGCACCCGCTCTAATGCGTCCGAATGCTATACTTCCAACTTCCTTGACTCGCCAAAGGATCCCTTGGTCCATCCCAGACTGGACACCAAGATTCTTGAGCCCCCTCTTCGGCTCTCGCTCTTGAACTCTCCACCATTTTCATGATGAATTTACTGTCCTGTAATTCACTATCATCGTCCCGATCCTGTGATAACCATCCCTCTCGTCGTCCATCCCCTGAATTAATTCGTTGTCCAAAAGGTCGAGAATCAACAGACCCTTGGCTGGCTGTTCTTTCTGTTCGTAGTCGTACAGGCTGGCCTGTTAACATGGCCATTTCAACATCCAAGTCAATCATTCCATCTGGAGCTGGATTCACAGTTCGAGAAGGTAGCGCAGGATCTGAGGAACTGATCCACCGGAAACGCTTTTTGAACAACGATGTTCGTGCCCGATCGCGTGGCCACTGTAGATTTCGTCCTCGTCGTCTTCTGCGGATGTGCTGCTCGATCAGGAGGTTCAGAGACGGAAGACATGCGCATACAAAGCCGATGGTGATTTCAAGGGCCCTACAAACGTTAGATATGTTTAACAACGGCCACAGAACATACGTTAGAATATCAATCGGAGTGTAATCCACTGTAATATCGTCCGAGTTCAAAAAGTCAACCGTTTTGACTACACGGTAGGCTGTCAAGGCTGTGGCGACTCCTCCGGCCCCCAAAAGCAGAACAATCTTGATCCTTTTGCCTATCGACATGCTAAGTTTCCAGGTCAATGGTATCGGGACCAGAAGAATGATGAGATCGGTGACGATTGATATTGACAAGTCTGAGAAGAAGATCTTTCGCTGGTTGAGGCAGTGTGCGTTTCTGACGCTTGGATCCCAGTATGTTCGAATAGGGTAGCAGTCGAAGATCCTTAGGAAAAAGATCGGAAGGTATGCGATAAGAAGAGCCCATATAAATATTCGAAGACTCTTTGAGACTCGTGGTTCGACGGCGAAGACTCGTGCCATGAGGAGAAGAATGGTCGCTTTGGTGAAGAATGCAGCTGGGATATAGACAACAGTGCTGGCGTAGAACCACTGATTTGTTAGAGTCGATCGTCACTGATGGAATAACTTACCTTTAGCCAGTTATAGTAGTCCGGTTTACGAATCTCCCACGCATGATAACCTGCTCCATATCGGGCCACTGTTTTGTTAGCGATGAAGAGTCATGGATAAGTTGACATACTCAAAAATACAGTGACGCAATACATGACAACAGTGATCTATAGAGTTAGCAATGAACAGACCAGACATCTGGGTGTCGTACAAATGCTGCTATACATGTCCCTAAGCTGGTCAACTTAATTCAAAAAGCAGCGCCAAACATACAGTCTCCGGTTTCGAAAGTCCGATTAATCGTCCTCTTAACATAAATCCGAATGATGAAAAACGCAGTCGTGAAGAAAACACACAAAGTCGTTAGGACAATATTGAGCGTCCAGTATACATCCTCAGGATGCCTGTAATCGGGAACGACCCCCGGAGGGGCATTCCGATTCGAATCGGGACCTGTAGCATTCCACATATCGTGGACATGAGGTCTGCTTCATTGTAAAAAATTGGCAGATGCAGGATGATTCAAGGGAGGCGACTTAAGACTTGATAATTAAGACGAGACAATCTTTGGGCAGTGGATCACTTAACGTTGATGATCAACGCCACTAACGGCTGGCGCTGAACTTTGTTCCTTCAGCTGAGCTTCCTTGTGGTTGAGCTCGAGGCAATGACTCAAGACCACAGATTAGCATGGTTGATCGTGTGGCGTAAGCTAGCTACAAGTGGTTATGAGTGACGGGACAAAGGGTCAAAGTTCACTGTTTTAATGGAAAATTATTCTTGGCGATCCCGGAGATATTTCATCAGCTCTCCGCGGTTGACTAAACAGAGTCTAATCTAGATAGCTAGTGAGGCCCGATGAGGCATGTATTTGCTTGTCAATTGAAGGGTCCAAGGGTTCGAGACTGCATTACCAGGCGGGTTAGCCTACAATTCTTCTCGGTGTGCATATTATTTTGCAACCCGCCTGATCACCCTCCGTGCGTACAGCTCGCTGCAGCATAGAGCATTGTTCCAAACTCATCAACATCTTCTAGCCACCGATCCACCCTCCCACGTTGTCGTACTATATCATCCTCACTCATACCATCTGTAAATGGCCATAATTCATCAATCCGAAAGGCGTCTCCTGCGCATTCAACCAAATGCGAATTGTAGCTTCGTTCCCATTCAACCCGATCTGCTTGCCAAAGCGTCTTGCTCGATGGTAAACTTACCCCCCTCAACTCAGTAGCGAGATATATCGGAAGGCCATTATGGGCGGAAAGCACATTATCGAAGAAATACATCGTGTACAAAGTCCGCCGTTTTGCCTCGGCCACAATCCATCCTTCCCATCTTGGTCGGATACCCTGCTGTTCTGCAACACATGCGAGTCCTTGTCGACAAGTCAAGCATGCAAGTTCTTCAAGGTTGATCATGGCCGTACGAAGAAATGACATCGAAGGACCCAGGTGGAAGAATAACACCATGGAATAGATGAGATATGCCTGAAACACCCCAAGACAACCAACATCGTCGCAAGTCTCGCGCTCTTCGTATAGCCTTGTCATTTCTCTCTGTAGGATTTCGGCTGCAATACTCTCACTGCCTGGTAGCGGGTTGCACATTCGGACCAGAGTAAAGCAAGTCGAAAGAGGTGCCAATGATGCTTGCATGGGATGTATGAATGGTGGCAGACGACCTCTGATCATCATGGATGCATATGACTTGAGCATTCGATAAATGAAGTTGTGGACACTTGAAGGGGGTTCTTTAGGTGTCTGCCCAGGTAGAGGAATGTAAGAGTTGAGCCACCGGTTCTTGATGTCGTCACTGTTGATGGGACAAACGAGATCCAAGGCTGTAAAGTCGAGGCCATTTCCAGCAGGAGTTTGAGTGCTTGATGTCTGAGCAGGCTGAGTAGGTGTTCGAGCAGGCGTTTGAACTGGCGTCAGAGCAGCCGTTTCGGTGTTTGATGTCTGGTTAAATGATCTTGGTGTTGATTCGAGGTCCATTTGCATGAGAGGTTCGAAACTGTCGTCTACGATACTTGAGTCTCGAGACTGCTGACGGGCGGCCATAGGATAACTGCATGTCAAACCTCGTAAGGCACATCGCCCGCATACTTCTTTGCGATCACATTTTACCTTGGCGGTTGAACAATGCTGGCAAGCTTTTTGCCGGGTTGTGGAATATCTCGAGCGTCTTGGTGTCATGAATGAAGATTACATTGTATCAGTACAAGACGTCTCTAAACTTATAGCCGGTCTTGTGTTGTTCCGGCCCGTCACCATCACGCAACAAAGAGTCCGAAATGACATTTTGAACGACATCGCCAATCTACATATTGGCCTCAAGACATGCCCATACGCAAGCAAGCTCATATTTGCTACAAAGCCACCATGAACGCCATCCATAACCAAAATAACAAACAAAATCGGTTATAAATCAAGCAATATCGCTCAGCTCGCCCCAACTCGTCGTTTGTTCATTCAAATAATCAGTAAGTGAATGCGCTGTTCCTCGTGTTGTTGGAACCCGCCAGGTATCGTCCTCCACTTCCTCGTCCTTTGCTGACTGCTTCGACTTGCCTTTTGCTATGTTTTGTAATTATCATATACTCCAATTAACCCATTTTGACGTCGCTATTAATCTCAGTTTGAGTTTGAGGTAGCACTGGCTTCTCTTCTTGAGATCGTTGCTTGCCCATACGGTCAAGCCATTGTTCAGCACTGACGATTGTTCCGTCCACAACACCGCTGACTTGAGTAACCATGTCTAAACCCTCTTTGGCCAACACTAGAACCTTGTGTGCACTTTCAGCCAGAGCAGACTCATTGTCTTGTTGCCCAGTAGCGTTCCTGTCCGACATGGTGGCAATGCGGAATCGTTGGGGCAAACTGGTGAGATGACGTCGCACAAGGATTCGTGCATTCTCGGGCAATGCGCCTCCTGCGTATTTCGACACAGTATTGATGGCATCGCGGAGAGTTCGGAGAACGTCGCCCTTGAGGCTATTTATGCGAGCTGCGAGTTGAGAACGAGATTCAGGATCTTCAGCCTGTTTGCCAGCTTGCGATTTCTCTCCGTCTTGTGGCTGCACCTTTTCATACTGTTCAAGGGTTGTCTTCAATGCTGCAATGACACGAGCGATGTGGTCATTAGCCCATCGTAGCCACTGCAGGCAGTACTTGAGACTGCGAAGACTCTCATTGCTCATGGCCACACTCAAACCAGAAGTAGACATGATAAGGCGTGATTGCCAGGCGCTGTTAGGTCGCGAAGTTGGTCGTGGTGAATTCGAATCTGTTTCGGTATATGCTGGTGATCGCAACTCATCGTAAGCAGGAAGAGTGTCTACGGTGCTTGTAGTTGACATGCGACGGGACATGGTCTTGGAAGACGGTGAAGGGGCTGTATCAAGAAGCTGATCATCGGTCACCTGTTGCATGCCTTCGCCTTCGAAGCGCTTGTTGCTGACTGCTTCATCTTCGCTGTCCGTCTTGCGTCGCTTCTTACTGTTGCCAGTTTCTAAATCGGAGGTCGAACTGTTTTGTCGTCGTCCAGCACCCAAGAACCATCGTACACCTCCCTCAACACCAGTTACTCGACCAACTGAACCAACAGTATTCGCAATAGGTGTCAGATATCCTTCGACATATTCGGCGCCTGATCGGAAACGCGGCGAAAAGTTCTTGGCGCCTCCGTAAGCCGAAGTAGCACCCTCAATTGTGCTCGCTAACAAGGGATGAGTCGTTGTAAGAAGGGAGAGCAGCGGTTCAGGTTGAGGAGATTGCGGTGTTCGATTCGACGATTGAAATCCGTGAGTAGTCGGTGGGCTGACTGGAAGCGAGGAATTTCTGTGAGGTGGTGATGATATAAAGTCTATGATGATTAGCAATGATCGGTGACTTGACCGGCGAGAAAACACACCTGCTCTCAGATCACCAAGTGCTTCAGCTGCCAGTCGCACATCAGGGTCATCAAGACTGACGCTGCCAGCCCTTGCATCAATAAGTCGGTCTGGTGAAGCGGCGCTGACGACACTGTTGCTGCTGGCGTCGAGATCCATTCGGGTCGGGCTGTCGATGCGACCGAAATTTGGCGCATAAGGAATAGGGTGTAAAGAAGGCCAGGCTTTCGGCGGTTCGAGGGCCATTTCGCTTGTGATAGAGCTCAACGAAGGTAGCTTGACGTCGTTGTCGCCTTCGAGTCGAGCCAAAGGAGGCAGTGAAGGCGGCAGGTCGGTATTAGGGACATCAGGCAACTTTATCGCATTGGGCGACGCGACATTGGAATAAGCTGGAGGGGAAAATGCCATAAGAGAAGGCGGTGGTCGAGCAGGTGGTGGTCCGAGGACATGATGAGACTCGGTCTCACGATCAAGCATGTGATTGCGCTCCATGGCGCTGGTCGGCGATAACACGGATATGTCAACTATGCATCGAATGTTGAATCGGCCAGGGGCCGCAAATCGAGAAGGTAATAATGATCGAAAAGGGAGAAACAAAAGAAAAAGAATATCAATATTGATCGATGATGATGAAGCGGAGAAAACGGTTGGGGTGGGTGAGAGTGAGAATGGGCTGGACTGGACTGGGAATGGGAAACTGACGAGCGAGCGAGCGAGCGATCGTGGGGGGACGAGAAACCTGTTAACGTCAGGCGTTTGGTTCCCTGAGGTGAGCTGCAGGGACCGGCTGAACAGACGAGTCCAGCGAAACACGATAGCCCACTAGGGGCCGGGCCGGCTACAGTGGCTTCAGGTGACTTGTTTAGAGGAGTAGTGGGGAAGAAGGCTCGCTAGAAGCTTAGAGATGCGCCAGCGCCAGGGCTTGCTCTTCAATCACAAGATATATCTGGGGCGCCGCACCTCGCTTCAAGGTGAACCTAAGGTGAGGAGAGATGATGCGATCTAGTTTGTTTTGTTGGGGCAGCCTGTACTTCTTTTCTGTTCCTGAGGTCTGAGCATTGGATCACAAGATCAATCACTCACTCAACGTCCCGTCGCTGAACCTAAAAAGTCGCACCTAAGAACTGTACCTGAAGCCCCTCTAGCACGTGTCAAAACTGGGGATGATGATGATGCACCAGCCATCACATGCAAAGACAGATCCTGCAATGGACTCGTCACGATTGTTAAGCGGGTCCCCCGAGTCATGAGTAATCCACTAACAAGATCAACTCAAGCACATGCCACAGACTGGCACGACAAAAAGGATTGTATCCTTTTCCTGATGCGTTTGAACGTTATTTTTCCATCCAATGGAATTCTTTGATAACGTCAGATGCGATTGCTCATCGATTGATCATCCTGAGCTATGCTAATATGTGCCTCTTCAAGTAAGGTTGCACTGTTTATCCAAACCAGTCGGCATTCGGTTACTTTGTTTCGGGCCTCTATTTGGTCCCCGATAATGTTGGCTAACCTCTGTTCGGGAGGTATCATCCTGGTCCAACCCAGCATGTGAAGTTTTGACATGTGTTAATGATACCGTAGTACTGCGCCATAAGAATCCTAGTGACGAATCCCTAACCATGAAGAGATTGGGTTAAGCATAGAAGATGTTGGACCCTGATCTCCCAATTTTTGTAGGGATGCAATTTACGAAGAGATTTCCCAACTTGGTTTGCTCACATGCCCAATATCCATCAATGCAAGGGACTGAGCTGAAGTCTCAAACAACTTAGATTATTCCGTTGTAGCCGTTTGATGTAAATTGCACCAAGAAGCATTGATCCCGCAAGGGTAAACTCGCCTCCAACTTCATGATTAAACGCGAAAGGGATGTCAGGGGTCACCAGTCCATTGGTTGACGCATAGAGCTTTGCCACAGTACCGTTACCGAGCATTGGATTATCTGGTCATGGCAGACTTTGAATGCGGATCTTGAGCTTCCACGGGGTCGGAGCATTAACAGAACTCGAGTGCATCCATCAGCGACGCCAAGAATGATCCTCGGTTCATCTCACGATGCCCCAACAAAAGTTCATGGCCATAACGAGGTTGTCACCTGAGCAAGCCACACACCCTGAAGCGAAGCATTACCCCGGATTATCTCTCGTTTACGAATCACTTTACAATACGGAGTTCACAGCCTGCAAATCCACAGACTGTACTCAGATATGTCCGGCTCCTCTGACACCGCCCAAGCAACGTAAACAATACTCGGGCAGTTCTTAATGGAGCCAGGTCTCCCTCTCCGCACCACGAAATCGCAGCTCACATCAACGGCTCCACGGCTGAAATGACAGAATGCCACTCGGTTGCAGGCTAGATAATGGTCTGCACTGTCTAGAGGGTGCGTTGAAGAGAAGAGAAAACAAACCCAAGCGCAAAAAAAAACTGAAGCTTTTATCAAATTTTCCGTCCCATCGTCTCACGTGACTTAGAGCTCTAGCTCCAGCTACCCCACCAATATCCGACATTCTACCGCGTCGTCACCAGCTGGAATAGCCAGGCCAGGCTGCACCCAAAAGATGCCAGCGAAACAGCTTAACCAACGAAACGAACTTGCGCTACGGACCATGATGATTGCCTGCGCTTCTCTATAGTTCTAATTACCTATTCTTCAGTCTCTCATTATTGCTTGTTGTCGTCTTTAAAAATTTAAGCGCATGATCTTTCCGTCCTGGACTTGACCGTCGCATCTTATCGACGATTTAACGACCTCCTTTCCGCCATCTTCAACTTCGCCAAGACCACACCGACATCATGGCATCCGCACTCTTCTTTCTAGATCTCAAGGGCAAGGTATGTTATTCGCCATTGACCCAATGCATTCGCTAATTTATGTAGACCCTCCTTGCCCGTAACTATCGTGGTGACATCCCCATGTCAGCAGTCGAAAAGTTCCCCGTACTCCTTTCAGAAGCTGAGGAAGACTCATCTGCCGTTCCGCCATGCTTCTCCCACGAAGGCATCAACGTGTGTTATTCCTTCATGATGCTCTGCAGCTACTGACCAAGTAGTATCTCTACATCCGCCACAACAACCTCTACCTCCTTGCCCTTACGAAACGAAACACAAACGCCGCCGAGATCCTCCTATTCCTCCATAAGATTGTCGAGGTCTTCACCGAATACTTCAAGGCGCTAGAAGAAGAGTCCATTCGCGACAACTTCGTCATCATCTACGAGCTTCTCGACGAAATGATGGACTTTGGTTACCCCCAAACAACAGAATCTAAGATCCTTCAGGAATACATCACCCAGGAATCTCACAAGCTCGAGATCCAAGCCCGACCACCCATTGCCGTCACAAACGCTGTCTCATGGCGATCAGAGGGTATCCGCTATCGCAAAAACGAAGTCTTCCTCGATGTTGTCGAGTCTCTTAACCTGTTGGTCTCCGCAAACGGCAACGTTCTTCGCTCAGAGATTCTTGGTGCCATTAAGATGAAGTGCTACCTCAGTGGTATGCCCGAATTGCGTCTAGGACTGAACGATAAAGTCATGTTCGAGACAACTGGCCGAGCTACCCGTGGTAAGGCTATTGAGATGGAGGATGTCAAGTTCCATCAATGTGTACGACTATCACGATTCGAAAACGACCGCACCATCTCCTTTATCCCCCCTGACGGCGAATTCGAGCTCATGTCCTACCGTCTCAACACTCAAGTCAAGCCTTTGATTTGGGTTGAATGTGTAGTCGAGTCCCACTCAGGCTCCCGAATCGAATACATGCTCAAGGCCCGCGCTCAATTCAAGCGACGCAGTACCGCCAACAACGTCGAAATCGTGGTTCCCGTTCCCGATGACGCCGATAGTCCCCGTTTCCGCACAAACATTGGATCCGTCCACTACGCACCAGAGCAGAGTGCCATTGTCTGGAAGATTAAGCAATTTGGTGGTGGCAAGGAATTCCTCATGCGTGCTGAGCTGGGCCTGCCAAGCGTGAGGGGAGATGACGAGCAAGGTGGTGGTATGATGGGTGGTTTCGGTGGCAGCATGGGAGGTGTTGGAGGAATGGGTAAGGGTGCCAAACGACCTATTCAGGTCAAGTTTGAGATCCCCTACTTTACCACAAGTGGTATTCAGGTTCGGTACCTGAAGATTACCGAGCCAAAGGTACGGAGCCTATCATTACTTCCGATCAAAACTGACAATTGTAGTTGCAATACCCCTCGCTTCCTTGGGTTCGATACATCACCCAGTCTGGCGATATCGCCGTACGACTTCCTGACGCAGTCTGAAAAGTCGCAACATTACTTACATAACCATAATCGAGCCATGAACTATCGACGTTCACAGGCAACCTACACATGGCCACGGTCAAGCATGATGGATGACTGGTGTAGATGATGAATATGGGGCAGAGCTGCAGAGCAGGGGGCTTCATACACCAATCAAGGAACGAATAATAGACTAAAGATCAATCTAAGCTTCAAGCTAGCTTTGTTGGAACATCCATGTGGTAGTCATTCCCGAACAATAGCCCTCTCCCACTCTAAACTGAGGAGATCTTCTTGGGTAGAGTATTGGTTATCCGGGTCAAAAAACACCTTGACAACGAAACATCTTGGATCCTCCGACGCAGATAGTGGGTCTGTAACAGTTAGCAGCTATCAACAATCGAATGTCATGTCGTACTCACGTCCTCTCGGAGCATCACTGCTTGTCCAAGCTCCATGCTTGAATATCCGATTGTGTCCAAGAAATACACTGTCTATCGAACTGTTGCTCTCGTTTTGGTCAGGGGGCGCATTCAGCGCCATTAGTCCCAAAATGATAGGGAGCTCTCCTCCAAGACCAGATGAGCGTGATATACCATGTCGTGGCGGTGACTTGTATGTCGCAGGGAGTAGGCCAGGAATCCAACTAGG
This sequence comes from Fusarium concolor, assembly GCA_013184415.1. Lineage (NCBI taxonomy): Eukaryota > Fungi > Ascomycota > Sordariomycetes > Hypocreales > Nectriaceae > Fusarium > Fusarium concolor. The sequence goes on from JABCJY010000463.1 coordinate 49,454, forward strand.
AGACCTTCCAGCAACGTAGAGCAGAGGACCACCTCCTTGGCCCATGTTGCTAGACTCAGTAGCAACTTGAGAAAGGCCAGGGAGTGTCGGTGGATGGAATACACGCAAGAGTTCCCAGTCTCCTGGAGTAACAAGAGGATCGTGATCAACCACCATAATTGGGAGCAGCGGATTGCAAGCGGCAACTCCAAAAGTCTTGTACTCCTGAGCTGCATAACACCGGCCATACTCGTCCGCAAGGTAGTTTCCTCGACCATCCAATCTCAATAGTTGTCCTTCAGATACGGGATGTGTGGATGCATTTCGGTCCCAGTAATAGTCTGTAGCCTCCGAAACTTCACCGTTTCGGTAGCGCATGACTTTGCTTGGAACTTCGTCGCGGTAGTAAGCTGGCGAATTAGGTGGAATGTGGTGGTGATATATATCGCTTTGTGGTCGATGGAGGAGAAGCTTGTTGGTCATGAACAAGAAGCCTGGGCCAGCCTGACTTGATGAGCTCCCTTTTCGTTCTGAGCTATGTTTCGATGATTTTTTCTGGCTATGTTAGCTGAGTTTGACTGGTTTTTCAGGAGCTGTACCTGTTTCAACATGATTGCAGTAGCTATCGTCGAGATCCTCTCTCAAACTGACATTTGAGCAGCTGCCATCTTTATACTGACAATCCACCCAATTAGCCGCAGAGCCTCATTTTATCGGATTTGCCGACTTGGGTGTCCTCGGTCACTAAATCCTAAATCGAGGATGCCAACTTCTGGTGACTTGACAAGAGCAATATGTTCAAGAGTGGATAGAATGACGCCACCCCACATCCGCTGTCAGCTTCTCCTGCACTCTGCCAAATATCTTGACTGGCCGTTAGTCTTGAGTACCATTTGCGAGACTCTTTCAGCTTAAGGACTGGAGCCACGCTGCCACGGTACTTCTGGAAGTTGTCTGCAAGGAATCCACATGCTCAGTAGCATACCCCAGTTCATGCAAAACAGCTGCGGCCTTGCCCCTCTTACGCTTCTTCTGCTCGACACCGGTCTGGTCTGGAACCCATACTTCACGGGTAGATGGATGGTGGTAGGCAAGGTCCCAATCAGGTAAGATATCCCGTTTTGATTTGTCAAGAAAGCGGGCCAATGGAGATGAGCTTAGATCTTGAGCTGTCGATCAGTTGTTGGCGCTAACCCTTTGGTCTTCCGATGTCTTGCAACTTGGCAACGTTGGATTCATTCGATGATAGGAGCTGGATTGCATCTGAGGCCAGAATACAAGGTCATCGGTGTCTGCATAGGTCGTATGGTGAGAACCTCGACAGGTGACTTCAGAAAAGCAACCAATGCTCACGCAAATTTACCTCTCTGATGGTGTTGACTTCGGACTCGTTGATGCCCGAGCAGTATCGACGGTATACCTGATAGTTGCTCGGCTGTAAGTTTTTGGGGGTGGCGTACACGAGTGGATGGGTCGAATGTAACCGGACGGGGATCGTCGATTGATTCGATTCAACTCAGCATGGCGAGGCAGCGAGCCTTCGGCCCTTCGCAATCAGAATGAACTCGTGTTTCAGAAACCCATCACACTTGTTCTGGTTGATGCTGGTATGGGCCGAGTGGGAACCGCGTTTGGCGACAGAATGGGGCATTTCGCCTAATGTGAACAATCCGAGTAGGCTTCTACTCAATGTCTCAGTCAAGCGTCATCCCAACGTACTGTATTTAGTAAGACTGAGACGAAATACACTTAGATGTCAGGATTCCTCTTTTGGTAGGTGGTTCAACAACATCGTTGAAAAGTATCACGGTTGGTTGTGGTTAGTAAGGAGTAAGTTTGGGAAATAATGAGTGCAAGATATGTATGATTTATATAGTAGACGTCGATTGTAATTGTGATTAGGTTCGTTGCCTCGGCGGATGGTTCGCAATGTCGCCTTCTGCACCTCTTGCATGAGAGGAGAGAGAACAAGAGCTATCACATACCCCGCGATTGGACTCGGATCAGTCAGATAGCTTCGTACGCTTGGCCGGTCCAGATTCATCGTCCATTGTCATCTCAACGTCGCCAGAAGATATCTCAATCGCTTCTTGAAGCAGTTTCTTTTCCCCGAGTCTGACTACAATGGCCATGCGAGCTCGTTGGTCGAGGTTTTGCTTGAGTTGGTTTTCATCCTCTGAAATGCTTGTCGAGTATCGCGCGGCGAGAGCCTCCAATGTCTTGATCAATACCGCCTGGTGAATCTCGTCTCTCTTTCTCTTATCGGGGACAGCATCCGGTTGCGCTTTCTTGATCCCCTTGAGGAACGCCTTGAGTTGTTCCTGGAGATCTTCAGGCATGCTCTCAAACCTAGCAGGCTCGGCAAAGGTGCCATCGGAGTTGACCTCACCTGTTTCTCGCTCCAACACGAATATGTCTTCGAATTCTTCATCCTCTTCGAGTGAACCACGCTATTCATGTTAGCTACGTCAATTTTGAGTGCGTTCAACTTACAATCTGCTCCAGGATTTGGCTTGAGATGCCAAAGTTTGAGGTCAAAGCCGATTCAACAATGTCCCAAGGGATCTCGACAACATCGTAACGGGAGTGCTTCTCAGTAACGTATCCATATCTTCTGAGAAGCTCCGAATTGGGGTGAGGGCCGTAGTAGTTGAGAATCTCTTCACCCGCCTTGATTGGTCTCAAGCTGGTAACAGTAAGACTCTCCTCTTCATGGTTGACGTGTGCCTACTTTTGTTAGCTTTGTCAGTCATTCACAAGACTTACGCACGTTGAACTCAGCATCGGCATTCAGAATGTCAGCCATTGGGACCATCCCCATCATCGACTTTGCATCTCGGTCTTCAACCCAGCCCTCTTCCTCCTCCTCTTCTTCCTCGTCGTTCTCAAGATCAAACGCATACGCCATAATGGTACTGCCCATTCGGTGGGCAATCTCGATAAGCTCTGAATCGGTCTTGTTTCCAACGTTGAAAATTCTTGGGTTACCTCGAATAATGGGAAGAAGTGTCTTCTGGAACATGTTCTCAGCATCCGCCTTGCCAATCTTGTGTCGCATATGACTGGCTTGGAGTTGGTCAAGCTCGTTGTCGGACCAAAACATGGGTGTATCAAATGACGAAGGAAGAACGTCAAAATAAGGCTTCCACTTGGAGTTTTCGCCTAGAAGATGCTCATAAATCATGATGAGAATCAGCGAGCTCCAAGAATCCAATCCTGGGGCGTCATCCTCGTCTGGCTTATCAAGATCAAAAGCATCTGGGATCTTCTTGGGCAGTTCTGAAGTCTCAACATTGATGATGCCTTTTCTCGGAATAGTGAATAGAGTTGTCTCTGCGGGAATGTCCTCGAGGGCGACTGTTTTGTTAGCACTTGCAAAACCTTGCTATCATGGCGTGCGTCTTACTTATACCACGCCCGGCATTGCGATCACGGAGGTCGACGATTTTAATAGCGTCAGAGAATGTTGCGCCTGGCAGTGACTTGAACCAGGACAAGAAGTTTTCGCTTGTTTCGTTGAACTTTGTAGAATCCATTGTGTCTGTTGGGTTTGAAGTGATGAAGGAAAGACTTGTTGCGAAAGATGGTGAAAACTTTTAATGGATCCCTCCTACCCTGTATATATCCACGGCAACGTGCACCTCAACTTTTTTTCAACACGACTCAGACCAAACACATTGATTATCATGCATGATTTCTCATCTTTATTTCTCATTAAATATTTATACACTAATACATGACCATCACTCGCAGTAATGCAAATCCACTCGCTAAAGAGGCAATCAATCATCCTCCTTCTCATGCTTCATCTCTTCCTTTCCTTCTTTCCCTCCCTTTGCCTTCTTGACCTCTCTCTTCTTAGGCCTTAACCATTCTTCCATGCCTTCTGGCCAGTAGACTCTTCCTTGGGGACCTCCCATGCCAAAATCCTCTGCACTCACAATCTTTTCGGGTACCTCAATGTCATCCTCCACATTGCCATTAACGCCATTTGTTTTTTTCTTTCCCTTTGCCTTTTTCTTGACTGCCTTGCGTGATTCGTCTGGACGTTCATAAGGTACAATGTTGTTGAAAGTATCCCAATCTGGCAGCTTAAAGGTACGCATCAGCTCAAAAACGGCTTGCTCTTTGTCTTTGGCTTCAATCATAAGATCCATGTCGGGTGCACATGGCGGAAGAGTCCTGACTCGGGCAGAATGCTTGCGGCGATCTCGTGGAGTGACAGCACTGGAAGTCTGTTCGCTATAATGCATTTTTTGAGTTATTCCTTTCTTGGTCCATGTCGCTTTGATGCGGTCATATAATCCGATGATATCCTTGGTTCCCTCTCTTATTGATGGGTCGAAAATGATGTTGTGGTGATGATAATCGAGTACGAGAGGAATGTTGAGCTCCTCGCAGGCAGGTAACAGATCGTGAACACTCCATGCGACATCATCGTTCTCCAACACCAACCGTCGCTTGACACTATCAGAAAGCTTGGCATAGTTCTCTTTGAATCGATCAATAGTTGCTTGTTTGTCGCCGTAGGTGCCTCCCATGTGAAGAATCATGACTGCGTCGCGGTCAAGTTGTTCAGGGAGTTTGAGCAAGGTAAGCATCTCGTCATGATATTCCAAATCGCGTATGGCAGCAGCAACAACCTCTTTGCGTGGACTTCCGATTTGAGTAAACTGTCCGGGATGTGTCGTTAAGCGATGGTTCAGTTCTCCTGCGACTTTGCCAGCTTCCGCCAACACCTCTGATGCGAAGGGGGCCAGCTTGTAACCGTGTTCCGCGTGACTGGCGAACGGGAACATCTCACTACTCAGTCGCATAAACCTAATGCCATACTTGACATTCCAGCGAATCATCTTGACAATATCTCTTGCATTTGCTAAGCCCAACTCTTGTACGTATCGGAGCCCTCGCTCATGTTCGGCTGGTTTGCTTTTGTCTGGTCGATTCTTGGTTGGGTGTTCTGGTTCATCGGGGTTTGCTAGTGGATGTCGATGTTCGACAATGGAGGCCATGCGACAGGTTCTTGAGGAAAAGACAGCAGGAGTTGCATTGCGCAAGTATGTATTCAAACAAGCCTAAAGAGTCAGTATCGTCTGGTCATCGTTTTGTCGCCACTCACATATCCTAAACGCCCTTTCCAGGGAAGAGGAAGAATTTCACTGTTCACAGGGGGAGGCCTGTTGGCACCTCGGTCAAAGGCGTCGTCTTCACCCTTGGCATCAGCGACATCGCCAGCAGCGAGTTCGGCTTCGTACTCATCCAACGGTGCCGTTTTGACATCTGACTTTCCATCCAAGTTCCCTCGCGCAATAACGGTATTCTGATTCGGCGCGTACATTTTCGGTCGAATATCAGGCCCGTCCTCGGTCTCTTTCTGCACATGAAGATCTGAAGATTCGACTGCTAGTCGCTGTGTCCTGACAGCACTCTGTAACTTGTGCTCCATCTCACTCAGCTCGCGCATAGCCTGCTCAACACCTTCTCCTGTGTCCCAGACACCCTTTGCTTTCTTTGGACTGGTTGCTCTCATAGAATCCATACCCATCTTTGCAATGGTAATCTTTGAGGGTCGTTCTGCCGCAGCATCCTTCAATCTTTGACTACTTCGTCTGGTAGCTCCATCAGGCATCTCAGGTACTGGCGGTGGCGGGTGATCCCCAGTTCTTTTCCGTTTTGGTGTCATGGCCGAGGCTGTTCTGCTGTATGAAGTTCTGCCGTGAGAATGTTGCAAATAGGCAAGAAGTCTTCCAGCAGAGGTCAAGAAACGGGATGACATACGATGTCAAGAGATATAAAAGACAAACAGGAATTAATTGTCATGAGGCGAGAGAGCAGCAAACCAACTGATCAAGTATTTAGGAAATTCGGTAACCAATATTATCCCAAGACAAAATGGTCGTCGGAGGAAGTGGCCCGAAGAGCCAATGACGCAGGGCGCGTCATGCATGGTTTGTACGATGTAATCCGCCAGGGCGAGTAGGGCTAGGTATTGCTGTCATTATTTCCGGAGCAAACATGCCTGGTAACTCAACTGGCCTAAAGCCCCCTGCATCACTTGCTGATTTGCATTGGCTTGTGCGAGGAGCCGTAGAGTGAGTGACCAGACGATCGATGGCCGAATTCCTCGATCCAGGCTTTGTTGATGGCGATGAAGTCATCTAGAACTTGGGTGGGCGGGATGATCGCCGATCCGTCATGGCGGCTGCGGTACGTATCTTTTGTCCCCAGCTTTTGCTCCGTTGTGACGCTTTTTGTTCCACACTACGGAAGGCAACATGAAACAGCAAGCCAAAGACCAGGAGATAACTCCGGAAGCAATAGACGATAACCAATGAAAAAGATCGGAGCTGGCCGTAGGAAGGGTCCAAGAAATAAGGTCCACAAACGACTGAGACATTGCGATTCGACATCGAGATTGAATCTTTGCGCCAATCAGCCATCCGTGCCTTGGTCTGAAGGCTGCTTGTAAGCATCATCAAGCCTCATTTTATGACACTCGGAGGAAAGCTGGGCGTATAATCATCGGCCAATTCAAAAACTCTTGGATACGATTAGTGATCAATCGAAGTGTGAATCGTTCAATCACCAGAACGGCGCCACATTTAAGGCTCTCTCGCGGACACGACGCGGTATCCCCTGGTAATACGGTACTCTGCATACGGGACAATCATAGCGCTCGATCAAGAACCATGATGAAAGACATTTTGAATGGAAAGAATGCCCGCACGTATTTATTGTCAATATGTCGTCTTCCACATTGGTATCGGCTTGGGTCGTTTGTACGCTTTGGTCAAGTTTGGCACGACTCGTCGACTCTTGAGATGTCAACGTTGCAACTTGTTCAAGAATTGGACGCGGATCCTTGTCAATGGTGTGCACAGGCTCTGGGACTAGAGGGCCGATGCAAATAGGACTGTTGCATGTAAGTTAATGCCCCTTGATACCGAGGGAGCGGCCCGCAGACAAGCTCCGGCCGAGAAGCATGAAAGCGGAGAACAGAACGTCCGTTATTTTGATGTAAGTGGACACACGTACCATTCACCGAACCCGGATAGTGGAGTCGGAGCCTCAACATCGGTGGTCGGCTCGGGGCTCGCTTGCGGAAGGGCCGTTAAAGTCGTAACTGTGCTAAGCTTTCGGCGCGCAGTATTCAGTTGATCGGGTTGCGGGTTGAAAACCTTCTCTGTTGGGCTGCGCGAACTCATCCTGAAGCATGCTCTTTTCGAGGTTAGTAGATACCGGGTATTGCGAAGACGTACAACGTACAAAGGGCCCATGACTATAATAAAGAGGAAAAGCACCAGAAGAATGATTCCAACCGGCTCCATTTTACGACGATTAAGCGATGTTGACAGAGGCGATAAAATCCGATGTCGTCGTTTTCGCTTGATATTGTTCGATAGTCATGCGAATACTCCGGATGAAGAGTTGTAGGAAAAAGGAATTGCCTGATAATTTGTACTCGCGGCAGGTGACAAACAATTATAGGTTGCACCGAATGAATTGATACTGATTTGGTGTAGTCGCGGTTAGCACGCCCAAAGACCAGGATCTAGAACATCAGCCAAATAAATGGTCTTTCACTGCCAGTTCGCTGGTGACAGCACAGAATGTGGGAGGATCAGGCATCAATTGACGAGGGTTCTGAATAGTTTCATGTGATTCAAGTTGTAATGATCAAGGTTTAGTGTAAATGGCGAGATTGTCGGTGTCTTGGCAGAGCTTGGCGAGAGGCAGTGAAGAGTTGATGAGAGTTGAGGTTATCTGAGCCGCTAGCTCTGACTTGAGCGGACAGGAGCAAAGTGGCAGGCGTGCACAGAGTCTGCTTGCCGCCATAGTAGAAACTAATACCGACCTCTTTTGAGGTGCTCCTGCCCTTCTCCAGCCCTTCTCCAGGTACCTAAATATTTTTATCCCACCAAACAGATACAAAACACTCAACTCTTATCCCCGTTCATTAAATGTTTCCAGGCTTACTCTGTACGTAATTACCGGAGCTTATCTGGTATGCGGGGAGACGGAAATCTGGGGATCGGAAGGAACCTAGAAAGTCGGTGTTGAAGACCGGCTCCCCGATGAGCAGCCCCACTATTTACAAGACGACGTCTTTCCTTAGAATTCGGTCTGAAAACAACATGAAGCAAGGAGAGACTCGATATAGTTGATTATAAACTCCTTATTACTCAGTTTATCAATTTAAACTAGCAAAAACAACAAAAATGCCGTCACATTCTGCAAAATGTATATTCCCACGTGCCATTCCATCGAAACCAGGTTGGAGGACTCCATCAAACGCCAAGATGCATGGGTCAGCCACTAACGACTTAAGCTCTTGAGGTTACCTTGGCGCGATAAGTTGAGAACAAACAAGGCTCAATTCTTGCTCTGAATCCAAGACCTTGACTGACATACGTTTGTATCAGTAGGAGATCAATGCTTCCAATCTTAAAAATAGTTGAAACCGGCAATTCAGTGTTCCTGTCTGCTCCAACAACGATTCCTCATTGTCTCGACCAATTACAACAATGTCATAACGCAACCCATGGATAACTTCTCGCCTTGGCAGATTACTCTCAACTCCAATCATCGCCACAAGAAAAATTCTCCTCCAAATAGAAGTGTCCCTCTAAGAGCACATTCTTTGTCTGCCCTGCACCTTCTTCTCTGGTCGTTCTTGGCATATCCACTATAATCCGCTTCGCGGCTCATCTGTGTCCACCTTGGCCTATTATCTTGGTTTCGCTGCTGATCCAATGTGACATGATTCACCTTAAAAGGGCTTTGTCCCTCCTCTTCTCCCAGAGGATTTCTTCATCTCAATTCATCTATCTGTCTTATTCAAAATGAGCCAGAAACTCGCCGATGAGGCCCCTCATGTCTCGGGACAAGCCAACTCTCCCATGACGGCACCTGCTCATGCTCTCACCTTTGAGCAGGTCGCCCAGGAGCTTGAAGCTAATGTTGAGGATGGTCTGACTGAAGCAGAAGCCAAAAAACGCCTTGAAACACATGGCCGAAACGAATTCGGCGAACAGGAAGGCGTCCAGCCTCTCAAGATCTTTATCGGGCAGATCGCAAATGCCTTGACTCTAGTAAGATACCCAATCCACAGGCTTCCCACCGAGTATGCTCGAGATGGGAAGCTTTAGAGATAATGGTAAAGTCGCTCATTTGCCCGTTGGGGGACAGGTTCTCATCCTTGCTATGGCTGCCTCCTTTGGTATTCAGTCGTGGATCGAGGGTGGTGTAGTCACTGCTGTCATTGTGCTCAACATCGTCGTTGGTTTCTTCCAAGAGTTTCAAGCAGCCAAGACCATGGATTCTCTACGTTCCCTCAGCTCTCCTACTGCAAACGCTACCCGCAACGGTAACAACCAAGTTGTTGTAACTGCCGAGATTGTCCCTGGTGACATGGTCGAGCTCAAGACAGGTGATACCATCCCTGCAGATATCCGTCTTGTCGAAGCTGTCAACTTTGAAACCAACGAAGCACTTCTTACTGGAGAATCCCTCCCTGTCCGCAAAGAGATCAACAAGACCTTTCCAGATGATACTGGCCCCGGCGATCGACTCAACGTTGCTTACAGCTCGTCAACTGTTACAAAGGGCCGAGCTCGCGGCATTGTATTTGCCACTGGTACCTACACTGAAATTGGTCAGATTGCTGTCGCTCTTCGCGGCAAGTCTTCCAAGCGTCGACAACCCAAGAAAGATGCTGAGGGTAACACAAATGCTGCTCGTTGGATGCAAGCTTGGACCTTGACTGGTTCTGATGCTGTTGGCCGATTCCTTGGCGTCAATGTCGGCACTCCCCTTCAGCGGAAGCTCTCCAAGCTGGCACTTATCCTTCTCGGTACAGCCATTGTATGTGCCATTATTGTGCTGGCAGCAAATGAGTTCAGGTCGCAAAAGGAAGTCATTATCTATGCTGTGGCAACTGGTCTTTCTATGATCCCAGCTTCTCTAATCGTCGTTCTCACTATTACTATGGCTGCTGGTACAAAGCGTATGGTTCAGAGACATGTCATTGTTCGTAACCTAAAGAGTTTGGAGGCTCTGGGTGCCGTGACCAGTAAGTCAATACACCATAGTAAACGGACTAGCTGACCATTTAGACATTTGCTCCGATAAGACTGGAACCCTCACTCAAGGTACCATGATTGTCAAGAAGGCCTGGATCCCTGGACGTGGCACGTACTCCGTTGGAGCCTCCAATGAACCATTCAATCCCAACCTTGGAGAAGTCAGCCTGACTGAGGATCAACCCAAGAACATCAACTTCCAAAGTGAAAAGTCTGAAGGAACCGCGATCGATCCTGTTGCCCAACCATCTCAGGACCTAGCTCTGGTGGAGTACCTCAACGTTGCCTCGCTCGCTAATCTTGCCACTGTCCATGAGATTGAAGGCGAGTGGCATGCTCGTGGAGACCCAACTGAGATTGCTATGCAGGTCTTTGCTTCCCGCTTCGACTGGAACCGTATGCGACTGTCATCAGGCAAAAACCCACGCTGGCATGAAGTTGCTGAGTTCCCCTTTGATTCGGACGTCAAGAAGATGTCTGTTATCATGAATGATGCTGAATCACAGAAGCAGTGGATCTTCACAAAAGGCGCTGTTGAACGCGTTTTGACTTCTTGCCCTGTATATGCTGCTGGTGGAGAGATCCTGGAACTCACCGAAGTCATCAAGGAAGAGGTGATCAGCAATATGGAGTCGTTGGCTCGACTTGGTCTGCGTGTTCTCGCTCTCGCTAGTCGAACGGATATTCCACACGTCGATGATAACGAGGCTGAACTGGATCGAGGACTGTTTGAGAAGGACCTTATCTTCCGCGGTCTTATCGGCTTGTACGACCCCCCTCGCCCGGAATCTGCCCCATCGGTTCGGAAATGTCATGAAGCAGGCGTCAACGTTCACATGCTCACTGGTGACCACCCCGAGACAGCCCGAGCTATCGCCTTGGAAGTCGGTATTCTGCCTTCCAGGATGTCTGAGATCCCTAAAGATGTTGCCAAGGTCATGGTCATGGCTGCTTCTGAGTTTGATAAGCTGTCAGATGACGAGATTGATCAACTTCCCCTCTTGCCTCTTGTCGTTGCTCGCTGTGCCCCTCAGACCAAGGTTCGTATGATTGAAGCCCTTCACCGTCGCAAGGCTTTTGTCGCTATGACCGGTGATGGTGTCAATGACTCGCCTAGTCTAAAGCGATCGGATGTGGGAATTGCCATGGGCATGGCTGGATCTGATGTGGCAAAGGAAGCATCTGACATTGTCTTGACCGACGATAACTTTGCATCTATTCTCAACGCGGTAGAAGAAGGCCGAAGAATGTTTGATAATATTCAGAAGTTCATCCTGCATGTTTTGGCTGAGAATATTGCCCAAGCATGCACCCTTCTGATCGGCCTTGCTTTCAAGGATAAAAGCGGATTATCAGTGTTTCCTTTGGCCCCTGTGGAAATCCTATGGATCATTATGATCACGTCTGGTATGCCTGACATGGGTCTTGGCTTTGAGATTGCTGCCCCTGATATCATGCAGCGGCCTCCTCAAAATGTTTGTTCTTACCATTCCATTCATCAATTGCTCATCTGCTAACAACAACCAGTTGAAACAAGGTGTCTTTACCCTCGAACTGATGATTGACATGGTGGTCTACGGCCTTTGGATGTCAGCTCTTTGTCTCGCCTCGTTTGTCCTCGTGCTGTACGGTTTCGGCAACGGTGCTGATGACATTGGAGAGAACTGCAACAACTCATACAGTGAGGATTGCAAAGTAATTTTCCGTGCTCGTTCAACAACATTTGCATGCTTGACATGGTTCGCCCTATTCCTTGCTTGGGAAATGGTCAATATGCGAAGGTCTTTTTTCCGAATGCAACCCAAGAGCAAGAAGTATTTTACCCAGTGGATTCACGATGTGTGGAGAAACCCTTTCTTGTTCTGGGCTATTGTTGCTGGTTTTGTTACCATGTTCCCCATCATTTACATCCCTGGACTGAATACCGTCGTTTTCAAGCATGCTCCCATCTCATGGGAATGGGGTATTGTTTTTATCGAAGCGGTTCTGTTCTTCCTCGGTATTGAGGCATGGAAGTGGGCTAAGCGTATCTATTTCCGTCGCCAGGCTCGCAAGTCGACGGGTGGTGTTTCCGACCTGGAGGAGCGTGTGTTTGGAAAATACTACAACATGGCTGGTAGCCATGATGAGGAGAGTGGCCAGGAGAAGAGTGAGTGAGGCCGAGGTCGCAGTTGAGGTAAGTGTATCTTTAAAAGCCTTTGTCGTTAGTTGGTAAAGTCGACCATTAAAGCACGTAACCTTAGATATTCTGAATATAGAACTTTAGTTATAGGCAAACAATCTTACGTGAAGCATTTAAAAGGCGTAAGCATACCTCTGAATCACATACGAGAGCTACCCTAACTTTCCCTAAAGTCTTCCATAACTTTAGGGTGTTGATGCATCCATGCGACTCCAATTCGTTGCGTTTTCCCAGAAACTGCAGAATGCATATGCTTGCTGCTGGTAACGCTGGCGTGAGTGATATATGTACAATGTAGATCTAGACCAGACAATGAAGCTCTTGCTTTCATGAGATATCCAATCACTGAAGTTGAATGTGGCTCTCAATGACGACTGAGGTTACATTGCATGCAACTATTCCCCTTAAAATATTCGGTTGTGCGACTACCACTTGATGGAGAAAATGACGTACGTTGAGGCCAGCCATTAAAGTTGACGATGCTGGAAGTGCAAGCCAACTCTGGATATCCTTCTCTTAGGATCGAGGCGGTTAATTCTACCAGATGGAGAACAGTATTATGAATTTGTGGAAACCATCATTGAAAAGTATCAAGATCTTCAACAGGAATCAAGAAATAAACACAGAATATGCAACAATCTCACGACAATAGCATCTGATGCTGGATGTTTCTTGCATCTAAGAAGAGGGTGTCCAGTCGAATGGGATGATCAAGGGTAATTTCGTCAAGTCTCACATACCGTTGAAGTGCTACCACCACAAAGACTCAAACGGCTAGCATGTTTAATAGAAAACCCCTCTTGCATCCAATAACAAAATCACCTATCATTCGATCTGAATCGCATGCTGCTTGCTTGTTGAAAATCACCTGCAAACAAGGTTGGGTACGTACCAACCCCTCCAAAAATCCTGGGGGTCTCAGGCCACTGCGTCATTGGATCTTATAGGCCCCCGCCTCCGGTCTTTATGATCTGCTCACGAGGGTTCCATCTTTCAACCTGATCTCGCGACTACATCACAAGCAAACACCACGTTCAGAACAACCGCCAACTTCAGTCTCAGTCTGATACATCTGCTGCTTATTCACCACTCCAGCGCCTTTTGAGCTTAAGCTCTGGCTTGCCTTAACCCTTTCAACTCAAGCTCCCGCTCGACGTTATACCAAAATGGCTTCTGCTGTTGACTCTCCCCCGGCACACTCGCCTCCTAGCCGTCCTCCTCAGCGACCTCGAGGTGTGTTACCTGACGCTAAATTTGACTGAACATCACTGACAGACTCAGGTATCTTGAAGAACTCGTTCCAGAAATCTCCTCCTACCTCACCAAACCACGAACGATCCGCAAATGACAAGGAGCTAACTATCGCCAACACCCAAATCAACGCTGGCCACCGTCGTTCCTCTTCTGGAGCTCGTCCTACAGGATCTCGCCGACAATCAGGAGCCAACAGCTCCCTCGACGGCCTCGAACAATCTCAACGACTCAAGTGGGACGAAGCCAACCTATACCTAACGGAGCAAGAGCGCTCCTCTACTATGAAGATTACAGAACCAAAGACTCCCTATGCCAAACACTACGACCCCGCCGAAGACCCATCGGACGAAGACGAGGATCCTCTGGCGGACGCTGGTTCTCGTCTTAAGAATTCACGTCCAAGCCGTGAAGATGACATTCCGGGCCTTTCGCTGGGCGAACCGGAAGAGGAGATCCCGGAAGCGGGCGCGCCGTCACCCCGCAGCGAAAAAAGCGTCCACGTCGACGACGAGAGCAGCATCGGACACGACGCCGAAGAAGAGTTGGCAGGCATGTCTCCCGAAGAGCGTGAAAAGCACCGAAAGTTTGAACAGCTCCGCAAGAGACACTACGAAATGAAAAATGTGGCCCAGCTCCTGGGCCACCCCGAAACGCTCCCGGACGACGAAGATGACGAAGGTGACGAGGTGCCGCCAATGCCACAGGTACCGCGCGTACCCAACGGCTCTGCGTAAGCGATTACTGAGACGAAGGAAACATGACAAGGGATGTGAGCTGGCTAGGAAGGCAGGATGGAGTTTTGAGGATATCATTATAGGGCGTTGGCAGAGGCAGAGGATAAGGTTATCTGATTACTCGCTCGCTTTGAACATTCTGATGGATCATCGTATGAGACGAAAGGGCACATGGTCTCTGACGCATTCGGTAGAGGACATATTTGCATTTTCCTAGATTTATTTAAATGGGTTATCCCGTTATTGTGTTGTGCCTATAGTGTTTGACCAGTTCGATTTTTCCTTTACAGAAGTCCCTTTCGTGCCAATTCAATCTTTCGTGCCGTCTCGCCTTGTCGGAATCCACCACGAGATACGCAAAGACGTTGTCCTTCAGCTAGTTCGAACTTCTCTTGTTGAGCTTCCCAAGCGCATGGGCAGTGATGAGGGAAGTGGACGCAAGCGAGGGTATCGGGACAGAGATATTTATCGCAGTGGGCTGAAGATATTAGCTAAGTCGTAAGATAAATAGAAGAAACCTACAATTCTCGTAGTTGTGCTTGTAGTGACTAGCATCGCTGGGGTTGTTCTGTTGTTGCGCTTGGTGATGTTCGTGCCCGCCTCCTTGATTAAACATTTGATCAAAGAAGCCACCAAACTGGGCATTGACCAGAGTCAAAAGAGAAAGAACAGCAAGAAGATAACGCATTTTGTCAATGAAGCACGATGTATTTTACAGCTTGATCCATGTGTTGGCAGTTCAAGGTGAACTGCTATATGCGACGCTGTCCACATCCTTATCGATAAGAGATGACTAAGCGCAAAAACTCCATCAGAATTGCTCTCAGAACAAGCATTGCAGCTCAGCTAACCTCAGCCTCAGCCCATCCCACCACGAAATCGCCGGCATGAGGTTCCTCACGATACAGCGGCCGATACTGGCTGCTGTGGCTGGTCTTGCCAGGCCGACATTCACACCCGCGACTCCTCTGGGTGTCCAATTGGCCAATTCCCTCGTCCAGGGTCAGCGATTTGCCTCGGTCAAGTCACAGGGAGCGTACAAGAAGAAGCCCAAGAGGGGTATTCCTAAGAAGTTAGGTGCAAAGCGTACAGGAGGTAGGTTGAGCCTGTGCATGGCCTGGGGACTTGGCTGACTGTGTAGATCAATATGTCATTCCTGGAAACATCCTGTACAAACAGCGTGGTACACTTTGGTGGCCTGGAGAGAACTGCATCATGGGCCGAGATCACACTATTCACTCGATGGCGACCGGATACGTCAAGTACTACCGCGATCCCGCACGACACCCCGACCGCAAATACATCGGTGTAGTCTTCGACAAGAACGATACTCTACCATATCCTCAACACGCCGAACGCAAGCGAAGACTGGGCATGAGCGTTTTCCCCATCAAAGAAGCCGCCGCCAAACCCGAACTCTCTGCCTCCGGAATTCCCTTCCAGGTTACCCGTGTCGAGGCCGGCGAGCCAGACAGACTACTCAAGCTGCGCAAGGATTACAGTTACCGTGAAGACAACTGGGCAATTGGAAAGTTGGCCAAGACAACTGGACTCAAGACGAAGCGATTCAGGACACGAAAGCAGTGGTTCCGACACAGAAGGTGGAGGCGTGAGAGGGAACTTGAGGGACAAAGGAAGGCTGAGAAGAAGAGGGCAGAGAGTGGTGAGGTTAAGGCTGTCAAGATGATCAGCAAGAAGCAAGCAAAGAAGCAAGCGAAGAAGGCTGGTAAGAAGAAATAAGCTGAAATAGGCCTGGATGTAGATGAGCAAGCCTGTATGATTTGTGTAGCTATTGTACATTATCACTAGACCATGTCTAAAATCTTGACAGAATCAGTGGTGGCAGAATTCAGTGAAAGTATGAAAATGATTAAGTATCATGTTTAATACACTGTAAGTTCTATTAATTGCATCAATTAATGTCAATTCACCAAGTTGGGGGTCCTTGTTAAGAAGGCAGGCATGTACCTCACACCTTGCTTTTGCAGCACAGTACTTAGACCCTAGCCACGCTAGAACTTCAATCGCGTCGGCGCGTCCCGCCAATCACCCATTCACTTCACTTATCCCTTCGTCTTCAGCTTTGATTCAACTGCAAGCCTTTGTCTCAACAAAGTCTCTTCTTCATTCATTCACTTAATTGATTCTCTGACGTCATTCGTCCCGGATTAGACTTCTATATCGCCCATGGAGAACGGTCTTTGTTAGCCTTCAACTAACAACCCCTCAAGAATGCTTGATCATTCAGGACCACCCATGATGTCTGTAGAGGACCTTGCAAAGATAAAGCGCTCGTATTCACCATGGAACCCAGCAAATAAACCCAAGACTAGCAACGATCCAGAGCCTGCGCGCATTGCCAGCGACATCGTCCAAAACACAGTAGCTAAACCATCAGCAGCTGGGCGTTTATCCAGCAACCCACGAATCCAGGCCGCTCAGTCTGATTGGGAACGTAGTCAAGGTACCTATGTCTCACAAATGTCACCCGTGCATGCATCTAACATAAATCAGCACAATCTCTTGCACGGCCATCCTCTACAGGACCACCTGGAGCTGCTTTGCAAAGGCCTCCTCAAAAGAGGAATTCACCCTCAGATCTTCCGCCTGCGAAAAGGCAAAACAACACTGAGACCATCCGTGAAGCCGCTCGTCAAGCTGCACTCCGATTTACGGAGAAAAGCGTCGCAAAGGAACTGAATGAATTGAACAACGCAGCTGTCAAGAAAAGTGCCATGCCTCCCGCATCACAACCCCAGACGATGCATTTCGCTACAGGGAGTGAATTACTCAAAAGGTTTACTGGCCAAGGGGCGTCATCGCCACCTCCTGTGCCAACACAGTCGCCCGATGTTCCTGCGCCTGGAAGTCAGATTGAAGCAATCATATTGGCGGAGCCTGGTCGAGCGTACAGCTTATATCCTAGTATGTCTCCTTTCTTTTTAGAGAGTTGTGCTAACAAGCGGTAGAACCTGAAGGTGGTACAACCTCTGCACGTGGTTGCCTTATCCCGCCAAACTATAAACTTCACGACGATCCGGACCTTCAATATGTTTGCCCTGTGAGAGATTGTCGCCGTTTGTTTAGCGGGCTTAAGGGCCTAGGTGGGCACTTTGGCGCCAGTCATTGTTTGTCTACTTTTAACGATAATGGTGATGGCACGCTATCTAAAGTTGGTGCCTATACAAAAGGTGGTCCTGGAGGCACACCTGGCATTGTTGTGTCCAGAAACCCTCTTCCTCCTGATGCACCACCTCCAGTCGCACCTGGATTATCCTATTTTGCCTCAATCCAACAGGGCCGCATGTCCCGAGATCAGAGGAAGGCAACACGCTCTCAGGTGTCTCAGGTGGATTATAGCTCGCTTCCACCTCTTATCGGATCTGAAGATGTCGTAGGTCCCATGTCAAATGATGTGAAGGACTACCTTCACCAACATCTGAGCCCAGCCCAAAAATCCCATCAAAGGGAGGACATCAACTACATGTTGACAGAGTCCCGCAAACGCGAGCTCCCCGAAAGCTGGAAGCGTACCCACCGTGGTAGCGATCTGGATCTCATTCATTATGCTTGTGCATTGGCATACCTTACTGGCAAAGTAGTAACTGGCAGCGAGCAGTGCACAGTCAACACTGCTCGACAGAACGCACGACTTTCACAGCCTTGCATCGCGCTTCCACCCATGCCAGCAGCAGCGAAGCGAGCCTTTTCTGATTTGGAGACTTGCGTAGGATGCAAGTACTGGTGCCACCTTCAGGGGCGCCCTAACGGTTGCGATTGGTGTCCTGCGTCTGGAACCGAACGAACTTCCAACGCGTCAACAAGCTTATCCGATTCCGAAGTTAACCAGGAAATGGATATCGATGGCCATGACGATATCGAGGAGCCGAAGCCAGTGAAACAACACCCGGGTTCTGGCAACCCGAGCCAACCTACGATGGGGGCCTTAGCGGCGCTTGGTATTGTGAAGAGGTCAATCCAAATGGGCGGCGAGTTGGAGATGGAGGATTGGGAGATTGCCCCAGGAAGAATGAAGGATGACTCTTCCTCAGACAGTGAGTTCGCACGTGCGTCCAGAGACTACCACTAACATACTCAGATATCGCCTTTTCCAACTCATATCTCACCAGTGGTCAACCCGTCACCGTTTCCGAGGACGTCAGTTTCAACGTCGTTGTCCTGAAGCCAGGTAGTTCCAACCACTGGAACTTTGAAGATGATAAACTGCGAACATGCTCCGTCGCTTCAGGTAAAGTACGAGTCAAGATGGGCGAGCAGACATTCAACCTGGGCCCGAACGGCATGTTTGTGGTTCGACCAGGGCAGGCGTGTAGGGTTGAGAATCGCCTCTACCTAGACTCTGTGGTGCATTGCACTACTATCTCGGATTTTTCACTACAGCAATAGCGTGTTGGTGCTTTGATTGGGATGCATTGCATGGGATATGGAGTTTGGAGCGACTTTACATCGCATTTACATCATTGTGCTATTTATTTAGAGGGTATAAAAGGCATTTTGGGACAAATACGGGCTTTGGGGTTGAAATGGGTTAGCTAGCATCAGGCAGTCATCGGGGTAGTTCAGGTGGTACAATCATTTGACTAACTTGTCTCAGATACTACCCCACGCTATGGGATCAACGGAGTCAGCCCACAGTGATAATATTAGCACATCAGCAATTGATATGGGAATCGGAAATTATTTTACTGAAGAATGGAGCTTTTGTCACGAGCAGAGGCTGAGCCAAGGCAGAAAGGTTCGTGCGGATGACCGGGGTGTGACTCTTGGTGATAAGAAATATTTCGACACGGTATAACTCTCGAAGAAACCACAAAAAGCATCTGGTTCAGAGGCTTGTTTTCTCGATCAAACGTGTTCTCATGTCTCAAGCCTCTCGTCCAACGCTCCCCAGGCATAGGCGCCGGGAAAATTATCGGGTTCACACTGTTGACACGGCGCCAGAGATGGACTCGCCTGAACTAGAACTCAGCAATGACAAGGATTCTGTTCACGTTAATCCAGGCAGCCCGCCGAGTCAACTACCACCGTTGAATGACTATACCACAAAGAAAGACGCTGATGTGAAGACTGAGGTGGAGATTAGAGAAGAGAAGATTAGTGAGAAGATCAGCGAAGAGAAGATCAGTGATGAGAAGACAGAGACAGAAGAGGTGAAGGAGACCAAAGCCAGGTTCATCATTGACCCAGCAGGAGAACTCACTCACGACCAAACGACTGTCGATATTGTAACTGTTCCTTGTCCTGGCGCAGATCCCCTGCGAACATGGAGCCGCGATGGTCGTATGGGTCGTTATTTTGGGGCATTATCGATGCGCGACGCCGAAGGTGCACCTGAAGCAGATATTGATAGACCTGTTCCATCATGGGTTCGACAAGGCCTTCGGCGTGAAGCTGATGTAGCCCGGATTCTGCTGTATGAGCATCCAACGGCGGCCGAGGGGATGAAATTGAGTGCCCTGGCTGATGCATTGCTGGATGAGTTGGAGAAATTGCGAC
Organism: Fusarium concolor; assembly: GCA_013184415.1. NCBI lineage: Eukaryota > Fungi > Ascomycota > Sordariomycetes > Hypocreales > Nectriaceae > Fusarium > Fusarium concolor. The sequence goes on from JABCJY010000463.1 coordinate 69,202, forward strand.
AACGAGAGAAACAGACGAGGCCGGTTGTATTTGTGGGACATAGTATTGGTGGTATCATTGTCAAGATGGCGTTGACGAAGGCGCATAGAGATGCGGCGTTGGAAGATGTCTACAGACAATGCTACGGCGTCGCATTCTTTGGTAAGTCGCCTCAGCTGAGATCGATTCATGCTAATGGAAAAACAGGCACTCCTCATCAAGGATCAAGTTACTTTGCCATGCCAAGTCTGGCAGCCGGCATTCAAAGCCTACTTCAACTCTCAGCACCTCTGCCAACATCCATCACTGACGATCTTCGCGTGGGAAACAGACTTCTTCTCCAACTGGACGACGACTTCAAATCGATCTCACATGAATTTCGTATCTGGACTCTGTATGAGACTATCGACTCTCGTTTATCAGGCAACTCCGGGGATGTCTACTTTACCGCACCACTGACATCGATCAAGTCTGCAATTCTCGGTATGCGACAAGAGACAATTCTTCCACTGCAGAGCGACCATGCCAATATAGCCTCGTTTGGACGACACAATGTGCACACCATGCGCTTGTTTCTGAAGCAGTTGTCTGCTCTAATTGGCCGTGCGGACGAGTACTCCCGTGAGGATGGAAATTGGCACCTGAACCTTGAACAAAAGGTCAATGTCGAAGTCCATGGTTTTTTTGAAGATCCGCCGAGTTCATTGGATGCGGGAACGATTCGAGCTTGGTCAACAAGACTGGCGCTGCGAGACTTCCTGAGAAAAGGGCCCGAAGAGTGCTTGGCTGAGAGATTGAATGAGGTTGAAGCAGTAGATGAGGGCAGGTTCTTAAGAAACAGAGGCAAAACAACACTGTTGCCGACTGAGAAGGTTGCTGATGAGGCAGTCGATAATCCACTGGGTATCTCGCAGGGATCTGTCGAGGTGCAGCCCCCTTCATCACCTGTTATACGACCAGTCGATGCAGAGAAGACAAGATCAGAATCCGCACCTCATACATTCGCAAGAACGCCCGCCACACCATTATCCCCAGCAGCCGTATCACCACCGACACACTACTCAACACCAATGCGACGGCCTTCGCCACTCATCCGTGCCAACTTCGAACAGGATCTGGCTGTTGATCGCTTATCGCCTCCTCCTCGAGGACGAATGGGTCGCTCTCTCAGCCGATCTGTGAGTCTGGGTACTCAAGCTTCGCAATATGAGTATCGAGACTTTCCACCCTTCTCACCCCGTAGTCGAAGCACAATTGAGGGTTTTAGTGAAGATGACGACGATATTGAGGCATCTCCAAAACTACCGGAAGCTGTAATTGCGATTCGAAAGGCCGCTAATGATGGTGAGAGGAGGGCGAGCGAGACAGTGATTGTAGATGAAGTGCCTGTTGCATTTTCGAAGCCTCAGATTGAGGCGCGGAAATTTTTGTGGGTTCATTTGCCATACAATAACCCGAGATGGGTGACAGTAAGAAGAAATTTTCTCGATGGAGGTGTTTACTGATCTTGAGTAGAAAATATTCGAAACGTTGCAGACTGCGAACAACCGGAACTATGCTCCTCTGTTCAACAATGACTTTTGGGCAACACGACATACTCGTGGACGACACGCCCAACATTATGCGTACTTTGCAAAACCGGGCTGCTACTTCTCAGCTCCGCGTCATAGTAAGTTTGTTCATCACTTCGAAGTTCAACCCTAACGACCTAGTGTCTCCCCGAGGTCGATCTTCCAAACAATCTTCGATATCACCTACGCCGGGAGGAGGAACCTACACCTGTCTCTTTCTACCATATCTTCATTTCGACTCTTACAAGAGGCTGATACGTCGACGTGAACTTATCCTACAGCGACTGCAGCATGGGAGAGCCCTGCCTGTTCCCGAGTCCGTGGCGAAATCTGATTCTCTCGAGGCACAGATTATTTGGGAATACCTTGGCTATGACCCACCGCTGAACTGTCGACGGACACTGGATCAATATGGGTATCCTTCGCTGAGGGATACACGATCGCGAGATGATGACCAGATGTTGTACAAGTTGACGAAAGAGCGTTCATGTACACCCGGAATAGGCCCTGGAATTCACTCACAAATGTCGAATAGCAGTTCTGGGAGTAGCGGAAGTGGAAGTCGAAGATCAAAGACGACGAGCAGCCAGGACGACGATAACGAGGAAGATGAGGATGCTATCCTCAACGGAAATGTTCTCATGGTCGATCAGTTATGGTTGTGGGCTATTGACTCTCGTGAGTTTGTCTTCTCTTTTGTGAACGCAACTAACCGTACAGACACACTACTCTCATTCTTCCCAAAACGCGAGGGCGATGCCATCGAAGGGCCTCTTTACCAACAGGCCGACCTTCGTGATAGCATCTTCAACGAAGTCAACGTCGATCTCACCAGGCAATGTGAAAATGCGCTGGATCTAGCAGCCTTGGCGGTCCTTCACGCCGTGACAGTCCTCCTCGACAGATCATCGCATCCCGATCTTGAAGTGTTTCGAATCTTTGAAGAGGCCATCAGCATTCTCGTAAGTCATCCCTGCTTTGGTCAGCTCCTGCTAACAGTATAGACCGAAAAACTCACATTCTCGCTCAAAACCTTTCGTGCTGAAGGATTTCGCGATAAAGCGACCGCATACGAACCAGTCGAGAACAAAGCCCAGTCGATCAGAGCGCGCCACAAGGCCGAGGGCCGCCGCGCAGAAGAAGACAACCGGGATAACACATCGGCTCTTCTTGAACTTCGGGATATTGAAGACGAGCTTTTGATTCTGGTGCATCTGTTTGAGCAACAGTCCAAAGTCGTAAGCTCCATGCTCTCCACTTACACTCGCCCTGAGCTCCGCGATCGCACTGGAAACGGAAGACTTTTCCTCAGCGAAGCCATCAAGAAACTCTCCGAGTACGCGCACCAGGCCCAAGAGATGATCGAGCGTGTGAGAAGTACGAGAGATGACTATGACAAACTGCTTCAGATGGTACAACGACAGGCGCAGGTTGACGAGGTTCGGCTGAGTAGACTTCACGCCGATCTCGCAAGTGCGCAGAGCCGAAGTGTCATGATCTTCACAATTTTCACAGTTATATTCCTCCCGCTATCGTTCTTTACGAGCTTATTTGGTATGAATACTCGAGAATGGGGTGGTGAGAACAACCTTCCGCTCAGGACCATCGGGACCATCTCCCTCCCCGCGAGTTTTCTCCTCGTTATCACAGCTCTTGTGGCAGCCTGGAGTACAAGCGCTCGACTCTTGATCAAATGGATTATACGTGCATACCGGCTCATGATGTCTTGGATCTGGAAGAAGTTGTGTAGGCCTGTTGGTGTGAAGATAAAGGGCATGCTTCCGCAGCGCAAGGAGCGGCAGAGGGAGGAACGAGAGTCGAGGAGCGGGAGGGGAGGTTTGAGCGAGGAGGTGAGTGACTTCTGGGAGAGGCATCGGCTGGAGAGGGAGAGCGGGTATACGGTTCCTGAGAAGAACAAGAAGACGGTTAGTATGGGTGGTAAAGGGAGTTGGAGGAAGATGATGGTCTGAGCTGATCAAATGGTCATCCTAAACTTAGGGCTATCCCTTGCCAACCCTGAGATCTATTTCAAGTCCTTTGATAAGGCCTTATATTCAACGATTAACTATGCTCCCATTACCTAGCAGTTACATGTCAGTCCAAATACATGGCCATGGAGGAAACGTATCTCCATCCACTGCCCCTCCCCAGAATGTGATTATCGTATCGACAGCGGCGGCAGTGGCTTCGCTATTCACCATCAGACATCATGCTGCCGATGGCCTGTGGATATTGAAGCTCCGCTTTGATACAAGTTGTCAGTTGAGTAAACGTAGATTATACAGAGACTAAGGATTATGAATAGCCTATGTGCTAGTTCGTGAGTAGGGATGTCGAAGAACCCCGATGGTAACAAGGATGACAGTGAGGTTTTGGTCTGCAAATTCACCTTCAACCACCATACAGGCGCTTGTAGCTCAAATGGAACGACCTGGAATCATAAGAGGTCTGCACTCTTTGCCTGTGACCCGGCTGTGATTCACGGGCGCCCTCCCTCCTCTGTGAATCACCAGCCCTCAAATCTCGTCTATAAAAGCCCCCTCTTCCTCCTCTCCCACTTGAATTCTTTCTTCTTTCCTTCTTTAACATCAAGATCAAACTATCTCACATTAACACTCATCCCACACTATCCCATTATATCTACCCAGCAGGCCAACACAGCCGTCTATTGCAACCAAGTCGTCGATGTCTTTATCTACGCTCCCACTGGTGGTGTCATTGGTGTGACCAGCAGCAGCAAAGCCGTCAGCAACGCTGCCAAGACGGTGCAGGAGAATGCTGGTGCCGACGAGATCAAGTGCTCCATCAGTCCTGTTTTCGGCGACAACCGTGACGCGTATACCGAACATGATTCTTCTGGCAAGTTGAGACAGCTCTTTTGGTATATCAATACTAACAGTGCACTAGGCCACTCAACTCTTGTTTCCCTGGCTATACGACTCTCCCAAGTCCTCACGATGATTTCAGCCAATCCTGAGAACATCAACGAACTTCTCCAGGCAAAGGAGGAGATCAGGTAGGACATCGTTGCTCTTGGTGGCAGTTTCACTCCCCCCGCCAAATAGGCTCACCCAACAAAACCTGCGACAAGTTTTCGACATTGGAGCTGGTTTGACATATTTGTGGTGGAAGGCAATGATAATAAGGAAAGATTTGGTCTGGTAGTGGTTGGTGATGAGTGGACTCTCACACATATTTCCTATTTGCGTTTTTAACTCTATAAATAATTTCGACCGTAAGCACAGGCTCTCGCGTCCTTCAGTTGACTGAGAACACCCTCCGTTACCCAGAATGCCGCGTAGACGCTTCGCATTGTCAGGGCAATTCCTCCCTGGGTCCTGGCTAGTATGCTTCCAGTACACTTCGGAGTGCCTCATCGGGTTCAAAAAGACCAGAAATGAAGTAAGGATTGGATTTGCTTACAATAACTCCGAACTTGCGGGATTGGACCACAAGCCTCAGCTCGAGGTCGCCGAGGGACTTTGGGGATTCCCTTTGGAACCTTACTGAAAAAGGGCTCAGGATAGATGATAGCTCGGATGACTACCAAAGTTCTGGAGAGATGTCCATGAGTAACTTTAGCTTCAACAGTGGCAGTGTGTTGCTCTGGATTTATTTATGTAAGTCGTTGACATAGCCACTATTCGCCGTTGAGCCAACTAAGCAAGCTTGGGTACCCCTAGCAAGGAGTTTGATCCTATGCCCCGTTACATAGATCTGTTTTCGCAAGTCATCCAGGCTCCAAAGACACAAAGAAATATGGTAAGAGGCGTGATATTCTGCTATCAACTAAAATCCCCAATCACCACCACCGGTTCAATATCCACTCGCAATCCATTACCAGATGGTCATAATTTCTCCTGGTAGAACTAAGACCCTAAGTCTGGTTCCTCCTTCTTGATTCTCAGGGGCTTTCTCCAGCGTCATAACCGGGGTCATTGGAGGGCAAGTCTCGGCTGAGTTGACCATTGGGTGGCCAAACCCGCGATCTGGCTGCTCAGCCCAAGTTGGGTATTGTCCTAGGCTCGAAGTGATCTCGATACGGTTACCATTCCGCTTGGATCCAGCTATATCCTTCTCGCGGAGTGTGTCTACGCGGAATATCATCCTTCCTTGTCCTATACGTTGAGTCCCTAAGTATCTGGCAACACGGGCAAGATCTTCAGCGCCGTCGCATACACCCCACCAACCTGACTGATGATTCAAGGCCATGAATGTGTCTTCTCTCGTGAACGGGTTTCTATAGTAACCGTCATATTCGACGCCAGCCATCTCGAGTATGGTACCCCCCCCCGACGCGACTTGTATGTGCGGAGTTCCGCTTCGAAGGGCATGGAAAGGGGAGGGAGGAGTGATATCTCCTTCTGGTTAGGGATATGGATCTGCGATGGGTTGGGAGGACTCACGTCATCATCATAGAAAGACTCTTAATATAGGCCCATGGCTTTGTCGATAGCGCCGCCATCGTTAGCCTTGCGATGTTTAATAATTGTTCTGAGATGGGCGATAGCGAGCCATCTTGAGAGAGTTCAAGCGCGCGGATGAGCTTGATGATGAATGAGGAAGAAAGAAGTTCAGTCTGAGAAGAGGGAGGAGGGATTTATGTAGGCGAGGTTTGAATGTTGGTGAATCACAGCCGGGCATAGGGGCGGCAACTGGGCACCGGCCGGGGCATCTTACAGGCAGCTACAGCACACATTGTCGAGGATATATGTGCCAAGTTGGATCAGGATGTCTTGTTATGTCCTCGCATAAAGATAGCTTCTTCCATCCCTTTTACGAACTTCTGCTATGAGAATACCAGCAAATTCTGCCCAGCTGAGCGTGACCTTCTTGTACACAACAGGTATATTGGTCATCCTTCCTTCTGAGTTGCAACTGCCCAAGTTGAAGTCAATGGCCGCCAAACAGGCAGCTTCCCAAGTTGCAACCAGGCTCACCAACAAAGTGTCCACAAGTTTACTCTTCAAAACTTTCAATCCTCGTTCAAAATTCACGTCATCAAAACCTTTTATACACTTTTTTATGTCTCTTCCTCACGAATTGTCAAAACATACAACTCAAGATGCCGTTGCTGCGAGATTGTAAGTAGTGCGGACGATGTCAAGAGCACCAAATACCGCGCTTCAATAAACGATCTCAACTAGAAAACTAATGCGGAGTTGCTATTGACTGAACTCTGTTTCTATATCATTTCTATATATCCAGAATCTTTGAAAGGGTATCCTGCTTCGCTTGCAGATTTGCTTTTGCCAGTCTGCTAGTTAGGTAAGCATGCTTGTATATTCAAGCAGAGCTATATAAACACTGGGATTTTCAACATCGTCTTTGGACTAATATGGAGATAAATTTTAGAAAAGAACTCTTAATGCCACGCGACAGATCGCCTCAGAGACCGTTATTAATATAAGGAGAGCTTTTATGCCGGGAAGTTATTTACTGCATGTATGCATGATAACATAAGCATTACAAAATTATTTAACTAACAAGGAACTTGATTCGCTGCCCCGTTACATGAATTCCCTCTAGCAAGTCACCGCAGTTTATTTTTAGGCAGCAGCTAGCTTGAAAGCCATTGGTACCTAATGTCCTTGACCGGATCGGCCCTGAGATCTCAGTTCAAGGAACACTCTCAACTTGCAATCTGATGCGTAATTGCTATCGTTTGGTCTCTGTCTATTGTATCAGCTGTTCATTTCCGGAATTGTCATAGGGACAATTCGCCTCCCTTGCCGGGTTGACAGTTAGGTAAGGATGCTTGCATGCTCTAAAGTCCAAGCTGAGCTGTATATCAATGTGAAGAAAAAAAGCTAATTCTTAATATCAAGTGACTTTGTGAGATTGATAAGATCCATCAGGCCTACTGCCACGATATAGCAATATGATAGATCCTTCTATCTACACGGTTGGGTGGATATGCGCTACCACACCGGAACTTGTGGCTGCGGAGGCCTTCTTCGACGATGAACATGAGGACATCTTGGAAGACCAAGATCCCAATGACAATAACAGGTATTCGTTTGGGAGAATGAGGTGGCATAACGTAGTCGTAGCCTCCTTACCCAAGTCTGAGTACGGCACTACAACAGCTGCTACTGTAGCTCGAGACATGATGCGTACTTTTCCAAACATTAGAATTGGTCTTATGGTTGGTATCGGTGGCGGTGCTCCGAGCCCCAAGCACGATATTCGTCTTGGAGATGTGGTTGTTAGTGCCCCTTCTGAAGCAAGAGGGGGAGTCTTACAGTACGACTATGGCAAGGCGATCCAGGAACGACAGTTCCAATTGACTGGATCATTGAATCAACCACCACAGATTCTGTTGACCGCTGTGGCAGGCCTTGAGGCCAAGCACAAACGAAAAGGCCATAAATTGAATGCGAGTGTCGAACAGGTACTCAAAAAATGACCCCTACTCAAGAAAGAATACTCTCGACCCAAAAAAGAAACAGATAGGCTTTATCGACCAGATTTTGTCCACCAAACATCTTCAGATACACAAGGATGTGAAGAAGAATGTCACAGCAACCAGGATAATACCATCACACGAAGGGCCCGCGAAGATTATGAGGAGGCTAATGTGGTTCATTATGGACTCATCGCTAGTGCGAATAAGCTGATGAAGGATGCGACCGTACGTGATCACATTGCTAGTGAGAAGGGTGTGTTGTGTTTCGAGATGGAAGCTGCGGGCTTGATGAATCACTTTCCTTGCTTAGTGGTTCGAGGTATTTGCGACTATGCCGATTCTCACAAGAACAAGGAGTGGCAGGGCTTTGCGGCAATGACTGCAGCAGCGTACGCAAAGGATCTGCTTCAGCAAATTCCTGCGAGAAAGATTGAGGCTCAGGTCCCTCTGGCAAAGGCCATTAGAGAAAGTGAGTGAGATAGGTCAATTGTGAGACAATAAGGCAAGAAAACTAAACAGTGGATAGTTGATAAAAGATTCGAGAATATCACCACGGACATCAAAATCACCAGTGATACTATAACCAAAATGCAGGCAGGTAATCGACAGTCTGAAATAGAACACTGGCTCAGGCCGCCAAAGTTCTCGACGAATGTTAATAAGGCCAAGGAACGCCGCCATGAAGGCTCTGGCCAGTGGTTCATTGAAAGCCCGGCGTTCCAAGAGTTCAGGGCTGGTTCACGTCCACACCTGTGGCTGCATGGGTTGGCTGGCTGTGGAAAAACAGTTTTGAGCACTCGAATTTTAGATGAACTTCGACACGTTCCAGAGTCTATGGTGATAGCTCACTATTTTGACTTCAGTGATGTCGATAAGCAGTCGTTTGATGGCCTTCTTCGTTCACTGACCTTTCAGCTGTACCAATACGGAGGGGATATTGCCTCAAAACTCGATCGCCTGTTTGTCTCTTGCGCACGCGGTTCAGAACAGCCAAGCCAACTGAAGCTAGAAGAGTGCTCCCTATCCATGTTACAGTCTCAACAACAAATAGTTATCTTGATAGACGCGTTGGACGAGTGCACCTCGAGAAATGCACTTCTCCGTTGGATTGGTCGGTTTATCGGGGGCAACGTTCAGTTCCTGTTGACGGCGAGACCAGAAGACGATATCATGGTCCAAGTAACTCGACTCTTTGGCCAAGTGAACTGCTTGAGTCTAGACAAAGTCTCGGTGAATCGCGACATAGAGCTATATGTCCGATCTGTTCTCGAAAACGATATAACCTTTACAGGCAAAGGTCTGAGCAATGATTTGAGGGAAGAGATTTGCAGAAAAGTCGGTGGCGGTGCTGATGGAATGTGAGTATCCTCCAAACTCTTTTCAATTCAAATATTTGTTGATCTTGATCTTCAGGTTTCGCTGGGCAGCATGTCAGATGGATAGTCTAGCAACTTGCCTAAGCCCGAATGCTATCCGTCAATGCCTCAAGACCTTGCCTCGCGATCTGAACGAGACCTATGGTCGTATGCTCGATAGTATACATCCCGACTACAAGAGTGACTCGATCCGTTTGCTACAATTTCTTGTCCACAGCTGGCGACCCCTCACGTTGGCTCAGGCTGTTGAGGTTATCGCGACACGAAGGGAACAGGGCCAGAAGCGCCCGCGGTTCAACCCTGAACACAGACTTTTCAACCCCCCAAAGCATTGTGCGCTATTGCCCTGGCATGATATCGGTAGTCAAAGTCATCGATAATTCCGGAACATGCACGGAAGAGGTCCAACTCGCCCATTTCTCAGTCCAAGAATATCTAGAACAGAAGGACGATTTTTCTCAGCACACATCTGCCACTTCCATCACTCAGACCTTTCTCGCTTATCTGACGGATGTAAACGGACCAAATTATAGAATGACTCTTGATTTTCCTCTTGCACAATATGCAGCGTTCGACTGGACATTTTACGCTATCGTAGCAGGATCTGAAGCGAAAACCATGAGAATGTCAGCCGATTTCTTATCGGACGCTGGTATGGTCTCACGGTGGGAACAAATCTACCACCAGCCAGGTTACCAGAAGTGGGCCTTCAGACGACTCGAAATATCTTGGCCATCCATAATCCAGGATGTGTGGTCGCTCACAACCCCTGGATTGCACCTTGCCTGCCAAACTGGACTCACAGAGACTGTCAGACTCTTCATACAAGAGACTGGGTCAGAGGTTGGAATAGAAGAGATATATGACCGCCTAGCCACTGTTATCGACAGCAAGCCTCAAATGAGGCCACTGGTCTATGACACAAATGATTGTGACACAGATTACTATGGCATCGATGAGAGTGACACAGATAGCTATTTGGAGACAGCTTTCAATGAGCTTTTCAGTCTATTGATCGAAATTGGAACTCACATCAGTGATGATGATTGGGAGCCTAATAGATTAGCAGGCCTTTTGGATAGTGCGTCACGTAAAGGTCACTTGGAGATCGTGAGACAGTTGCTACAAACTGGAGCGATTATGAAGAAGGATCAAATTGAATTCTACCGAGAAGCTCGGCTGAATTTTAGACAATGCGATTTCGAAGTCGCCAAACTGTTCATCGAATGGGGGGCACCGACTACGGACTATTGGCATGAGCTTTTAGTGTCAACCGCTGACTTTAATGATCTTGCTACTGCCCGTAAACTGCTGAACAATAAACCCAAGAAATGCTCAACATACGAAGCTCTGTGCAAAGCCAGCGGTCTTGGAAACAAAGAACTTGTTGGCTTACTCCTTGCTCAAGGGACGGGGTTCGATTATGAAGGGCCCGGGTTCCCGTTTGATGGCAATAGTCGGAGTTGCATTCAGATGGCGTCTTTGTCTGGCAAAGACCAGATCGTGCGAGATATCTTGAACAAAGGATTCGATATCACGAAGGATGACTTCGCCATGAAGTCGTTACTAGAAGCGTTGAAATGGGGACATCAGAGAGTGATGCGAACCCTTCTCGACGCTGTGGGGGATCATGATTGTGTCAATACACGGGAGAAAAAGATTGCCAGAGCTGCTTCTGAACATACCAATGAAGCATTTGTCAAGAAATTGTGTTTTCAATTCAACGAACAACCTCTTCACGCCTCCTCGAACACGGCTTGCTTGGATGCCCTTCACGAACTTCTGCTGGGAGAGCACAAGCACATTATGCAGCTTATGCTAAATCAGGGTGCTCGGCTCTTCGTTAGAGGTGGAATGGAGTTCTCAACACTTATGGACATTGCCGCGCACAATGGAAATGCAGCCGTTGTAAGACAGCTTATAGATGCCGGGGCCGACATAAATGCTGACGGTCGTGTTCTCCACGGCGCCGTATCTGAGGGTCATGAGCAAGTCGTGCAGCTTCTCCTAGACAATGGGATCGATGTTAATCTCAATTGCATTTCCCCACCGAAGACTCACCTGAGCAGTGTGCCATTTCTGGTGGCTCTAGAACTTAGGAGGAGGCGTATTGCTGAGATGCTCTTGAGCCACGGAGCAGATCACAATAGCGTTAATAGCAGTGGCAGGACTGCTCTACATCTCGCTTCTGAAAATGGGGACCAGGAGATAGTTGGACAGCTCTTGAGGCTAGGAGCCAACGTTAATGCACTGTGCTATGCTGGACATACCCCTTTACATCATGCATCGTCAGCTGTGGTGCATGAGCTGTTGAAGGCAGGTGCCAATATTGAAGCCAAAGATCTTTATGGAAAGACCCCACTACACATTGCTTCTGTAGACACCAATGTCGACAAATTGAGGGTTCTGGTATCTTCTGGGGCTGACTTTCTTGCGCAGGCATTTGGAGGGTCAAACGCCTTACACTTGGCTGCGAAGGGGGATGAGGTTGAAGGAAGAGAGACACTGGAATTCTTACTGGAAATTGGCGTTGATGGTTCGACAAAAGATATAGACGGACTTACCCCTCTGCATCATGCCTGTGAAGAGGACTATGAAGAGGAACACCGGTATGGTCCTGCGGTGGCGAGGGCGAAGCTTTTTGTTGAGAAGGGGCTGAGCATCCATGCACGGAATAATGCAGGAATGACGCCCTTGCATCTCGTAATACTTGCCAATAATTGGCCTATAGCCATTGATCTTGTCACTCTGCTGATAGGGCATGGAGCTGATGTCAATGCCCGTGATAAGGAGGGTTGGACAGCTTTGCACTATGCCGTACAGGTGGAGGAAAATCGAGAAAAGGCAGAGCTTCTTCTAGACTATGGTGCAAATATCAACTTGAGGAACAACAAAGGCGAAACTGCGCTCTTTGAAGCATTTCATACGCCATATTGTTACGCAGCCGCACAGTTGTTGATCGAAAAGGGAGCCGATCTCAACATCCAGAACGAAGAAGGAGATACCGTCTTGCACAAAGGGAAGGATTCGAGTTTGGTGTTAGTGAAGATGTTGCTGGACCATGGAGCCGATATGGATGTTTTGAATAAGAAAGGCAACTCACCTCTTGGGTCTCTTCGAATAAATAATCAGGATGCTTGGGGAGTTGAAAGGCTGCTGGCTATGAGAAGAGGCAAGGATATTAGAAATGGGCGACATATCAGGTTTCCAAGCATTAAAACACACAGGCGTCCATGGAAAGAACATGAGGTTTCTGTGACGGAGCCGGAGGCCGCAAGCACACAAGACGATGAGGTCCAGTTGGGTGAGGTTATCATGAGGGATGTTTGATTAAGCTGATAAAAAGGCAGATTTCTTTGCGGTAGATGGTTAGTTCTTTGTACTTCTTACTCCTCAATTCTATACTGTTGCTATGGCTTCTTGTTATTGACTGATTGATCATTGCATTATCCATGTAATGAAGAAAAACCCTCTCTCTATTTAACTTTCTTGGAGCGAGATACTCAGATTCCAATTCATGATATCAGAAGATCCTCCTAGTATCTTGACTTTTCTCGTTGTGATCCCGTCAAAATATGAGTAGAGAAATGAGAAAGTCAAATAGAAATGTCTTAGCTAAAGTGCTGAACGAACACCTAATAGTGCATGTGAAGTGAGTTTTAAAGTTTGTTGAGCTTGCCTAGCTAGAGCGGAATGCGACGGTTATAGGCACTTGGCCTGTAAACTCGCCTAAAGTCTATCCGGCGACGGGTAGATCAGTGATTACGAAACTCAATTTCTGCAATGAAACCTTCATTGCGAATACTTATGCGTTGTACCGGGTAAGCCCACGATATCCTCAACTGCTCTGGTATGGTGGCAGGGTCCAGATCGTGCCTCTTCTAGTGCATATCCCCGAGACTTTCCATCCACAAAGTCAATTCGTCTCACAAGGCTGGGTTACACCACATAATTCAATTGATGAACCGGTAGATCATTCCTTCAATCAATGCATTTCCTAACGCACTGCAACATGCGATCGTGGTAAGACCCCTCAAATGTATAACGAACTATCTTATTGTAGTGCAAGATCGTCGTGATCAGCCACAGTTCGGAAATCCGCGTCACATTTGGTAACAAACTGGTTTTTTTCAAATTGTGGCACAACTCAATTGTTGACAAGGTTCTTATCTTGCTTACCCATGTTCATGGCAAAAGAACCTGTGAGACCAAGATAATCTAAATAGGCGTCTTGGCCGAGGCCAGACAGAAAGAGGGGAAATCTGTCGCTATGCGTGAATGGATCATTTCGCCCGGAAAGATCGTCAGTTTGCGGTGGCTGTGGAGGCGAGATAGTCGGTCTCTATCTTAGATCCCTGCTATTGCGACGAATAAGCGTAGAATGATGCTTAATACAAGGTTAGTGTCTAGCTTATCTCTTATGACTCGGCATCCTTGTGACCTGCCGTTATCAATTGGTCTATGTTCCAAAAGTTCCAGGCGATGTAGGATTTGAGTCGGCGCTAGTTCCTGGAACAGGCAGTTCCTGCGGGGAAACAACACGGACGCCAAGATTCGATCGCCATAGTATCCCTGGAACTGCCTCTTTTGGATCCGCGCCGTTAGAAGGCCATTGGTTCGTGGGACATTTGTGCTATGCAGAAGTGCCGTGCAGAAACTATCACTAAATGAGATGAACTTCTGTAGCATTGTGACGAGTTGATTAAACAGTAAGACCTAGTGAGGTGATCGTCAGATATAAATATCAACTATTCACCCTCTATCCTTCACTCTTCACTCCTCTCCAGTTGTCGTCACTTCTCTACATCCTCTCGTTGTCGTCTAATAACCATGAGATTCACCACTCTCTCCCTCCCCCTCCTTGCCCTGGGGGCCAGCGCCCACAAGAAGCCCCTCGTCAACGAGCACAAGCTTCAGAAGGATGTCAACATCAAGGACTTGATGGCCGGTGCTCAAAAGCTCCAGGACATAGCTGAGGCCAATGGCAACACCCGTGTCTTTGGTGGAGCTGGTCACAATGCTACTGTTGACTACCTCTACAAGACTCTCAAGGCGACCAACTACTACAATGTCAAGAAGCAGCCCTTCACTGAGCTGTACTCGGCTGGTACTGCTGACCTTAAGGTTGCAGGCGAGAAGGTTCAGGCTGGCATCATGACTTACACCCCCGCTGGCAAGGCCTCTGGTCCTCTTGTCGTTGCCAAGAACCTTGGCTGTGACGCCGCCGACTTCCCTGCTGAGTCCAAGGGCAACGTCGTCCTCGTCCTTCGAGGTGAATGCCCTTTCTCACAGAAGTCCTCCAACGGCAAGAAGTCTGGAGCCGCTGCCGTGATTGTCTACAACAACGTCCCCGGCGAGTTGTCTGGTACTCTTGGTGAGCCCTTTGGAGATTTCGTTCCCATTGTTGGTATTAGCCAAGAAGATGGTCAGGCTATTCTTGCCAAGATCAAGGCTGGAGAGGTCAAGGTTGATCTCAAGGTTGATGCCGTCGTCGAGAACCGCGTCACCTACAACGTCATTGCTGAGACCAAGGAGGGTGACCATGACAATGTTCTCGTCGTTGGAGGCCACTCCGACTCCGTTGCCGCCGGTCCTGGTATCAATGATGATGGCTCTGGTATCATCGGTATTCTCAACGTTGCCAAGGCTCTTACCAAGTACCGCGTCAAGAACGCAGTCCGCTTCGGCTTCTGGAGTGCTGAGGAGTTTGGTCTTCTCGGTTCATATGCTTACATGAAGAGCATCAACGGTTCTGACGCTGAGGTCGCCAAGATCCGAGCCTACCTCAACTTCGATATGGTAAGTCACCAGATCTCCCTAGAAAATCCAATACTTACAATTTGCAGATTGCCAGCCCCAACTACATCTATGGTATCTACGACGGTGATGGAAGCGCCTTCAACCTTACCGGCCCTAAGGGTTCTGATGCCATCGAGAAGGACTTTGAGCGTTTCTTCAAGAGCAAGAAACTCTCCTCCGTCCCCTCTGAGTTCAGCGGTCGTTCTGACTACGCCGCTTTCATCGAGAACGGTGTTCCCTCTGGTGGTCTTTTCACCGGTGCCGAGGTTCTCAAGACCAAGGAGGAAGCCAAGATGTTCGGTGGTGAGGCTGGTGTTGCTTACGATATCAACTACCACAAGGCCGGCGATACCATCGACAACCTCAACAAGGAGGCTTTCCTCGTCAACACTCAGGCTATTGCTAACTCTGTTGCTAAATATGCCAAGAGCTGGAAGGGTCTCCCCAGAGTGACTCACAACACTCGACGATGGGATGCTGAGGTTGCTCAGGTTCTCAAGCGATCAAGTGGTCACAGCCACGCTGGTGGTCCTTGTGGTTCCGTTTCGGAATAGATGTATAATGTGTAAAGTCTTGTATTATGAAAATAAGCTGCGAGCTTATAGATGTAGATAAAATGAGAAGACGAATTATGAGCTGAAACAAATTCAATTGATCGATAATCTTATGTGTTATCGCGACGATGTAGACCGGGCACAGCTAGATTTATTCACGATATGTGATCTTATTTTCGGGGTATTGAGCTTCATACACGGTGTGATAGGCTACCAGCACGGACACGCGGCCCGCTCATACCGAAGCGGAGCTACTTATGCTGACATCACTCAATCTCACTCCTCCATACATGGCAAACAGCACCGACAATGGAGCAGACATTTTTCTTCGTGGATGGCTTACACGCCGATAAAACTTCCAAAAAGCTTATGCGTCGCCATGTAATGAAAGGTAAAAATGCAGGCAAAACATTTCATCGACCGTCGAGGACAAATCAACTTGTTCAGTACCAAAGAATCCCTAGACAGTTCGCAACGCAGTTTTTCAATTTTCCGTTTCCTGTGCCGGTGACTAAGGTTGCTGGAAAAGCTATTGATGATTGTGAGTTTTCAATGTGTGGTTATGGTATCTTCCTGACTTGATAGTTTTTAACGTCACAACTGGACTGGTCTATCCTGTTCAGCTTGGTTTTCCTCTTGAGAAGGATAAGATCAAATGGCTTGAGATAATGTTTCAAGACAAAGCTTGTAAGTTTATATATTCTTCTACACGCCTAACACTAACATCTACAGCATACGACTGCTCTATAGCACTAATGCAAGCTTCAAATGAAACGTATATTGGAGCAGGCCATAGCAGTCCACAATTTATGTCTTGCCTTTCACAGACTCTGGATCAACTCAAAACAAGACTCAATAGCAAGGACGCATTATCTGATCACACTCTTTCTGTGATCGTGGCTCTTATTATTCAGGAACAAGCAGTTGGACACTACTCTGCAGCCGAGGCACATATGTCGGGTTTGAAAACGATTGTTGATCTTCGTGGGGGACTTGAAGAGATCAAAGATGGCGTTGTAGCACTCAAGATCTGTCGGTGAGTTGTCAGGATTGCTTTTCGCCACAATGCTAATATCTAGAAGGACTGATATTATGTTCACGATGCAGCAAGGTGGGCATCCATTATTTCATCGAGACCGCATGGATCGCATACTAGATGTCCTCGCATCCCAAGGAATTATATTAGAGGGTGACTCAGATACATACTCTGTTCGACAACAAAGGCTTGAACCTGCCCTCCAACAGACATTCTTCGACGCAATGGGAATTTGCAGATTGTTCAACAAAATCAAACGTATGGATGAGAAGCCTCTTGATTTTCTCGAATTTCAAGAAGCTTTGGCATCCATCTGCTATCGACTCCTGCAATATCAACCCACTAGTGAATCAAGATCGAAACCCGATATTCAATCTGCCTATCATCTTGGATTGTCACTTTTCATGATGTCGATTTACTGGCATAATACTCAACATCGGTTGGCCAGACCCGGATTCGTCGCAACCTTGGTCAAAGAAGTGTTGGATATGCTGGACTGCCATGAAGACGAATTTGCTTTTTGGCTTCTCATCCTGGGGGGGTTCCTTACCGCAAAGGACGAACGGGAATGGACAATTCGAAAACTCCGTGAGAAGGCCTCCGTGCTCGGCATTGTAACATGGGATGAAGTAAAGATTTTCTTAGAGAAGTTTCCATGGCTCAGTGCCATCCATGACGGACCAGGCCGGAAATTATGGGATGATGTATCCAGTTGATCTGTAATCATGAAAAGAATGGAGTTAAGGTTAATACGCAAAATTTCCGTTAACTCCGTTGGATTTTCGGGTTTCGCTTTTTATGGGCCAACGAGACGTATTAAACCTCGTTATTATACGACATAGTCTAACCGAATATGGTACCAAGTCTCTCATTGGTTGAAATATTGCTGACGATCTACAACTGACAGCTTCAGCTTTCCGAATCGGGTAGCAAGTCTTCTATTGGATGATGTTGAATAAAGGATAGAATCAATGTGAATATTCAAGTTTCTATCGGACTGTTGTTTGAGCATAAATAGAAAGGTTTCCCGCCAGAAAGTAGCATAGATAGACACATTCACATCTATACATATTTACTTCAGAATTCCATCTATTCAACTCTTATTCCACCATGGCATCTACAACCCACTCAAACTTTGGATCCAACACTGAGGGTGTTGAAGTTGCCAAAGCCTTCGCTGATAGCATCCGTGGCAAAACCATTCTCGTCACTGGACCCAACCGTGATGGTATTGGATTCTCAACTGCCCATGCTTTTGTAAGTGACCCTTACCTTCATATCATCATAGTCTAACAGTCTTAGTCTACCCAATCTCCATCTCATCTCATCCTTGCTGGTCGCAGTCCTTCCAAGGCAAAGGCCAGTCTCGATGAACTCAAGGCTGAGTTCCCCACCGTTGACTACCGATTTCTGGAGGTCGATCTCTCCCACCAGGAGTCCGTCCGAAGCGCAGCAAAGGAAGTTCTATCCTGGTCTGACATCCCCACTGTCGATCTGGTGATCAACAGCGCTGGTGTCATGGCAATTCAAGAGCGCACTTTATCCAAGGATGGTATTGAAATGCATCTTGCCACCAACCACATCGGCCATTGGCTTCTCAGCTGCCTCATTATGCCAAAGATTATCAAAGCAACCGAGGGAAAACCAAAAGGATCCGTCCGAATCGTCAACATCTCATCTGGATCGCCCATGGTAGCAAGCATGCGCTGGAGTGACATGTACTTCGACAAGAAGAACAAAGACCTCCCGCAAGAAGAGCAGCCGATGTACAAATTCTTCGAACTCTGGGGATATAAAAATAGTGAGGAAGTTGCCTATGTTCCTCTCGATGGCTACAACCGCAGCAAAGTTGCCAACATTCTCTTTGGCATTGGCGCCAACAAGCGGCTGTTCGAAAAACACGGCATCCTTACACTTGGTGTTCATCCTGGTGTTATCTTGACCACTGAACTAGGAAGGGACTTTCCAAAAGAGACCCTAGAAGCTGTTGCTAAATTGGCAGGACAGGGAATGTTTACGCACAAGTCGATAGGCGCAGGGTCTTCTACTGGCCTTGTGGCTGCGCTGGATCCCAAGCTTGCAAATGGTGTTGGAGAGACTGTTGAGGGAAGTGAGAATTACGGATCCTATCTTGCGGAGTGCCAGATCAGTACTGGGGCGAAGCCATTGGCGGTTTCGAGTAGTGAGGCTAAGAAATTGTGGGAGTGGTCTGAGGAGGTTACTGGACAGAAGTTTTCTTGGTGAATAATCACAACTTGATGATATTTGTCGGGCTCTGAAACAAATTGCTATTGGTTGTTGTAATTCTTTGATAAAAGCCTCTTCTACGGATTTGCGTCTGTCTATTCATCTGGCCACCAACGCGAGCGTTTCTCATCCACTCAAAGCAATAAGGCTTTATGCTGTTGACATCTTTTTACTTTATTGTATGACCCTACGGGTGCACAGTACAGGCATTATGGCTGGGAAGGCGCGGATTTAATGATGCTACTGGCTATTATTGGCCATGTTGCATATCACTGCATAAGGCCACTTCAGCTAAGCCCGCAAGGCATACTTGGCCTCCTTTCGTAAAGCATAATATGACAGCCTGATTAATTATCAATGATAAATCCTCACTAGGACTCTTCTGACGGGCAGCGAAAGTCCTCTTCACTTGGAACCACTGTTCTACACCATGCCTAAATTTGAGGGCAATGGTTTCTCTAACTTATTCAGCGACCTTGTGCCGCTACTCACCTTGTTTGGTGAGCAGGTGACAAAGCAGTTTCTGAGTATGTGTATGAGCTGGGCTGATAACATCTTGCTTGCGATGGGTCCTATTGGTATCATAACCATTAGACTTCAACCCAAAAAACCCAGTATCAAACCAGTAGTAAGCAAGTCTCTAAGCTTATCTTCACGTTCTAACTTACCTAGCTATCCTTTACCGTAAAACATATCCACCATGAAGTTCTCACTCCTCGCGCTCCTTACCCTCTCTGCCTATGCTTCAGCATGCGCTCGATACGAAAGTTGCCATTGCTACAACAACGTTTGAAACCCAACAACGGAGCCACCCAAAGCGTGTGCGCTCACTGCAAGGGAGCCATGGAACCAAATACCAGGGATTATGATAAGAGGGTTTTTGACGATGTGACTGCGGATCTTCATTACATTGAAAGCATTATCTTTAAGTACAATCTCTAATTTCTTTTGTTGTATATTCGTAAGGAGTTAGTGTGATTTGCTTTTCAGGGGGCTTTATAGCGCTGTAGCACGCCCTGTACTTATAGAGAAAAGCCAAACTGCATTTTGGTAGAGGAGTTGTAGGTAATAGAGTTGTAACTCCGCGCTTTAATCTGGTCACGCTCATTGCTTTTAAAGGATCCTCCTCGCCCCAGAGCTTCGGGCCCATCTGACCCAATGGCGCACAGCAGCCTTTTCACTCTGCATTTAAATAAACCATCAAGGCCCAACTCTCCACCCAATCTTATCGTTGCCTGATTTCTCCACTTTCAAGAATGCCGTGTATCAAGTGGCTTGCTGTTGCCGATCAACCTCGACGCCACAAGGGAGAAGCTATGGGCAGCTAGTTTTGCTCGTGTACAATGTCTCACTCAGACCGACAGTAGATGTGACACGGAATATGCAGCGTGATGCAAGTTTGAACACACATGACGCGTACTCTTGTTATGAGGGGTAATTCTGGACAAATATTTTAATACAATTGAGTCCCTGCCATTATGGCTTGGGATTTCTTGCCTTATCAACCTTCGGGATAATATCCAACTTGTTCAACTCTCCTCACGCATACATATCGAAGATTCGTTCAAGATGGTAGTTCACGAGATCAATTCGTAAGACACTCTTGCATTCCTCCATCCTTCCCATTGAAGCTAACTGATATATCCCAGGCTCGCCGAGTTCAAGGAACTAACTGAAAAGGACCAAGTCGTCATCATTGACTTCTGGGCCGAATGGTGCGGACCTTGCAGGTTCATTAGCCCTGTGTTCGAGAAGTAAGCCATTTGATGCCCACCTGATGTGAATACCTTAGCTTATGTCATGGCTAGACTATCCGAAACAGTTTCGACTATTTATTTCGCTAAGGTCGATGTCGACAAGGTTGCTGATGTTTCCCAAGAATGCGGTATTCGAGCGATGCCTACGTTTATGGCATTCAAGGATGGGCAGAAAGTCGACGAGTTGGTCGGAGCAGACCCTGGCAAATTGGAGAGTATGATCAAGAAGCTTCAGTAAGAGCTTCGAAATTGGATATGAGTTGATGAATGGCTGTCTTTTTGATATCTGAAGCATTGACTCAACTCTCCATACTCAAATAGCAACATGCAGATTATCAATCGATCTAGAAGGCACCGGATGGTCATTGTGGGTGCTATTCTAATCCCCAGGTAACTAAATTTGTTTGATTCCTCAGCTTGCAGGGTCCTTAGATCTTAGTGGCTGGCTGATGTCGATCGATCTGACAACGCAGAGGCGTGTTGACGCCACACCGCGACGTTCCGGCCAGCGATTTGTCAAGTTCCACATATTAACTTCAGCTTTCAAGGGACCTGAAAAATAGCATATGATTTGCAGCCAGTCAAGATAAATGACGTCATGATGGCGTGTCACGCCATTTGAGAGGGGAATCCAGATGATTCATCAGCAACATCACAATATATATAATACCGCACTCGGCTGAGACTTCATCTTTCAACAAACATCCCTGCATCACCAATTTTACACCTTAAAACGCAAAACTTCAAGATGGTAGCCCACAAGATCGAATCGTAAGTCGATACATTCTTTCTACTGGACCCCGCTTTCACTGCAAATTGACTAACGCGCAAGACCAGGATGGCCGAATTCAAGGACGCTCTAGCGAACAACGAAACAGTCATCGTAGACTTTTGGGCTACATGGTGCGGGCCTTGCAGAATGATCAGCCCTATAGCCGAGAAGTAAGTGTTGACAAAACCACAATCTCAAAGGCAGTGTAGCTTACGTCTTAAACAGGCTTGCTGAGTCGTTTGATAAAGTCTACTTCTGTACAGTTGACGTTGACCAAGTCCCTGATGTTTCCGAAGAGTACGGCATCCGAGCAATGCCGACCTTTTTGCTTTTCAAGAATGGTGAAAAGGCGGATGAGGTTGTAGGAACAAACCCCCCTAAGCTTGAACAACTGTTTGCGACTGCCGCATAGATGCGTCGAACATTTACTTTATGAGAAAGAGGACAGATTATTAGTGGCTACTTGAGAACTATGCTACAGGAAAACCATGCCTTGGAACTTGAATCAAATCAATATGTTCCTGATTGGAAATAGACTCTAATCCGTCTGACAAGGGACTATTCAAGAATACTTCTCACTTGCCTCTGTGACTCTCAAAATAGGACCTTGATCATAAAATACAAGGAAACTCTTGGTTTTCATTGCCATCGTAGGATCAGCAAGCTGAAAGTCAAACTCGCGCAAAAGCTATATCTTCATATTAGTTCAGCTCAATACACCCATAACCCGAACACATACCTCGAACAGAACCTTGTTTAGTTCCATCAAAGCAATTGGCTTTCCTGCACATATCCATCGCCCATAACCAAACATGAGGTCAACATAACCCTTCATCTTGACTCTAGTATCTTTGTCGACCTCGAGGAACCTCTCTGGCCGAAACAAATGTGCATCAGGACCGAAGAGAGCTTCTGAGTGTAAGAGTGCTGACATGTTTGTGCCGACTGAAGTACCAGCTGGGAGGAAGTGTCCGTGTATAGATTCCCCACCTGCTGGGATGTCTTTGAAAAACATACTCATCGTGGTGGGACGAATCCGGATCGTTTCATATATCACGGCCTAGAAGAAGCCAAGGTTTGTCAGTTCAGACATGTACGACGAAGTTGGGCAGGTCGCAGTTACGACATACCTGTAGGTAAGGCAACCGCCGAGACTCAATGTCCGTGATGGGACTTGAAGCTCGCCCTTCGGTGATAGCTTCTTTAAGTTCTTGCTTGAGATTCAGGTATACCTGTGGCGAGGCGATAGCGTAAAGCAAGATAATCCGTATCACGCTTGATGTTGTTTCCGATCCAGCCATAAACATGAATAGAGACTCTGTTTGACACTCCTCAAGACTCAGACCTTGTTTCTTGAAAGATCCCTTTCCGTAGTTAGTTCTACTTTGCTCTCTAATCAGATGAATGAAAACTTACCAGCATATCGCGCTGCTCCTTTGCGTTCGGGTCATAACGCTCGCGCACAACAGTATTCGCAAGCTTCATCAATTTTCCCACTCCTTTACTATCCTTCTCAGTCGGGCCAAAGAACCAGAGGAAGAAATGAGAAAAGATGAGGTTTCTAAGCCAAGGGATGTCTGTTGCCAGTGACATAACCAAGAGATGCTCTGTAAAAGCTTTGTTGATTCCATGAATATCAAAGTCGGCTTTCAGACAGCCAAATTCTTTCCCGAGAGACAGATGGGATATGACATCAATCGTAAAAAGGCTGGCTATTCGGGTCATGTTCATCGGCTTAAAGTCGCTTTTCGTGGATATGTACTTTTCCTTGATTAGCTGAATCAAATTTCCAACTTGTCTGTCAACGACATCTTCGAGATTCGGAGCATCTCGGCCACTGTAAGCAGGTGAAAGTTTGGCCTTAACGCGATCGTGTTTGATCGGGTCTTTTATCAGAAACATGGGGTCGTGATACGGGTTGAATCTGCTTCCCAAGTACCAATCTCCTTTGGTGTAAGTGCTGTGAATATTTGAGAACTTTCGAATCAAGGCTGGGTCGTCACTGAGGACCTCGTTTGGTCCAACTCTGACCAAAGAACCATATTTTCGATGGAGATTCACCAAATTGTTATATGTTGTCCCAGTGACGGTGCCGTATGCTACCCAAAGGTATGAGAATCGGGCCAAAAAGGGTCCTGGTATATGTCGAAGACGATACCAAGCAATGATAGAGGAAAGAAAGTACCAAGTAAAGAGACCAGCGATGGAGCATGCAAGCCATGAAAAGCCGCTATCAAAGACGTCTAGAAACATTCTTGAGAAGCTGAAGAACAGAAATGCCAAGGTCACACTGCAGTTTAAATAGTACAGGCCGCAGGGGTCCGTAGTTTATTTTCTTCACCTACGGAGTACTTACTGTATCGGCTATATTATATATAACAAGAAGTCATTATGTTGTCATGTGGTATCCAGTGTATCTTGACGACTCTATTAGCCTGTGAGACATCGTTACCGAGCCTATGGGACAGTGGCGTGACTAGAACGCCGCAGAACTAACGAAGCAGACCCTTGTGGCCCGTACCGAGGGACTCCAGCTGAAGACAAATCAGGCATGATCTGCACATCAACTGCGGTTATGTAACCAAAACAAGAAACTTGCAGAACACTTGCGTCTTTTTTACACAGTTTAAAGCTTATTACATGTACGCTATGACTTGAAGAATGTCGGTCACCAGGATAAAGCGGCATTATTGTTAAATAAGTAATAAGCTGCTCATGATATGTTGGATAAACGAGGTCGGATAAGTACGGCCCAGGATGATCGCCGATCAGTCATATCACCAACGCAGTGGTATCTTCAGGCTTAATCCGGAGACTTTAATCCGAGTATCCATGCAACGATACCTTCCCTTTCAAGCAGTTGTTTGCACGAGACCGAGTTATTTCCATAATCTATGCAACATCATCCTTCAAGCGAAGCACATCATTGTTATCGTGCATCTTCGGGGTTAATAGTGGCATCCGGCAAAGGCGGGGTTGATACAACTCTGTAATGGACAAGGATATAAAATCAACGCACTCGATGCCGGCAGGCGGTAATAAGTCAATGGATTCTTGAGATTATCTCAGCTTGCTAATAATATCTTTAAGGCTCCTCCAAAATGAGCGTCGCAAACTCCAACGTCGTCGTTGTCGGAGGCGGCATAGTCGGAGCTTCCATCGCTTGGCATCTCTCCTCTCAAACCAATGTCACCATCATCGCAGAAGATATCGGAGGTGTAGCTACACCAAATTCCTTCGCTTGGCTTAATGCCGCTTCATCAGACCAAAAGTTCTACTACGATTTCCGACTTCGCTCTCTTGACCATTGGAGAGAGATTGAAAAGGTTGTCAACGGTTTGCCTATTCACTGGGGTGGCACTACGAGTTGGGATAAGCCACCCAAGGAACTTGAAGAAGAGCAGAAAAATCTGACTTCCTGGGGTTATGATGTTGTTCGTGTTGATAAGACTGAGATATCTCAACGCGAACCCCATATCGAGGAGACGGTTCTTCCCGAGTGGGGTCTTGGTTATGATGGAGAGGGGGCTCTTGAAGCTGAAACTGCTGCTCGTCTGCTAATTGACCTTGCAAAAGACAACGGTGCCAAGGTCATTGAGACCAAAGTCAAAGGCTTTGAAAAGACAAATAGTCGAATCAGCGGCGTTACTCTTTCTTCTGGAGAGGCTCTTCCCGCAGATCACATCGTCGTTGCTGCTGGGTTAGGCAGTGTCTCGCTCCTTGCATCAGAGAACATCAAATTGCCCCTCAAAAGCACAGCCGGTCTTCTCGCAAATACAAAGCCGACAGACAAGAAACTTATCAATGGTGTTGTTAACGCCCATGAGATGCACATACGTCAAACTCTCGAAGGCGCCCTCCTCTTTGGAGCAAGCTACGCCGGAAGAGACTTGGGCGAAGATCCAGAGAAGACAGCTCTCGAACTCTTTGGAAGACTACAGAAATCTATATCTATAGGGGACGAGCTTGAGTTTAGTCACTACACTATTGGGCATCGAGTTCTCCCAGAAGATGGACTGCCAATTCTTGGAGAAACCGGCTTAGGCGGCCTGAGCGTTGCTGTTATGCACTCTGGAGTTACTAATGGGGCTCTTGTTGGGAAGTTGTTGAGTGAGCAGATCCTCACTGGGGAGAAGGATCCTATGCTAGACAACTTCAGACTCGATCGATTTTCCTGAATCTAGCTTCTAGTATATACAAAACCTTTCTTCTTCTCCATATCGTTATCTAATCTGAGATTGATCAAGACTACACACCTAAATCTGTGTCTCTTTGTTGTACTATTTATGTAGAAGTCTCTACCTCTTCCACCTGACGCCTAGCATCCTTCAGTATCTTGTCGTAATCTACCCGCTGGAGTTCCACCTTAAACTGAAGCGTGTTAATCAAACGGTTTTCCATGATACAACCTATCGCCCCAGGATTGTTTTCTGTTCTCGCCCTCTCCCAGTATTCAATCTCTGGGTTCCAAGGGCCACCATCATCATTCTCATCGTCTCCATAGCCGCCAAAGCCAGTTTTCTTCCAGAGCTTAAACAAGTCGTCTTTGAAATAATACTGAGCAAGGTCGACGACAAATGACTTCTTAGTGGCCTTTTCAACTACGACATTGCGAGTGTTGGCATCCACTAGAAGAATTCCTCGTTTGTTGATCTCGTGTATGGTTTCCATAGCACCTTGCACGATTTGATCCCAGTCGGACGGATCTGAGGGTGCCCAATTCAGGGTCGGGAGTTCCCATAGAGTTGAGCCTTGGATATCTTCCATGAGAATTCCATATACACTGAGGTAGTCTTCCGAGTCTGATTTTCCGTAGCGTTGCCATGATTTGGAGTCGATGACAGGTTTATCAAGACGCACGTGTGCGTAAACTCGTGGAACCGATTTGCCTTGAAGGTCTTGCAAAATGTCGTATGCCCGTGCTTCATCTTTGAAGAACTTGTTTGCAAGTTGCCACTGGACAGCTTCGTATTTCGCTATGCCATCAGGCGGAGGGCTGCGAGGGTCGCCTTCTCTTGCATCTTCGTCTCCATAAGCGGTACCATCCCGAAAGTCATCCGCGCTGAATGGAAGAAGCTCTCCCTCATTCATTCTGTCAACTTCTCGAAGAAAAGGGCCCATATGTCCTTGGCTCACGAATGACTGAAAAGCTGCTTCGTCTTCCCGCAGACAAGGATGATAGTTCGAGCCATATGTACTGCGGAAGTCTGTGCCAAAACGACGATCATAGAGTTTGAGGATAGCACAAGATGGAGAATCAGAACTGTCTGTGAAGGTGACTATCATTACTGGGGACATTGTCTCAGAAATCCTTCTCATGACGTTTGCTGTGATTATCTTTTCCGTGGGCGAGAGAATATCACTGCATGTTCGGATGATATGCAACTGCAGTGAGTCGCCCACTTGAGGTGAGACAAGAGCAGATGAACTGTCACTGGTTAGGAGATATTCTTAGTGGGATCTCTGATAAGAACTTACTCAGCCATGATGCTAGCGGTACGGAGGTGCAGTGATCTGAGGATGAAGTGTGTTGAGTTGAGTTGTCTGTTCTTTTCGTTGAGCTGGAAGCATTCACTGTCTTACGTGACCTCCGGTCTGCTGCCTAAATTTACATGAATACAAACAACCAACAGATGAGTCACTCACTCGGCAGCGACAACTCTAGACTGACAGTGCCAATCAACGCAACATAAGACTGTTCGACCAATCACAGTCTTGGGGTCGTTTCCAAAACAATTTCTCAGCTGTGTAACCTTAGGCCAGTGGGCCCTGCTGATATTGTTCAAGCATACCTCAAGGTCTGCATAAACTCAGCAAAGATTTGAGCATTTCGTCAAAACAAAACATCAGCACAAGATGCCTCCAGACCTTCCCAACGAGATACTCAGTCACATTTTTATCTTCCTTCTTACCCCTAAAGGAAAGCACCGTCTCAACCTTAGCCACGACCGGATCCGCGACATTCTGCCAGTCCGCTTCGTCTGTCGCCTATGGAACGATCTAGCTACGGAGCAACTTTTCCGCACTATCGTTCTTTAGCACAGCAACAAGGCCATCGAAGGAAACTTCAACTCTTGGAAACGATTGTTGGAGAATGAATACATTAGAGCTGCTGTTCGACGAGTGGCTATTGAAACTGTCAAAAATGAAGACTACGCGGTGTGCGATACCTCACTATGGCCAGACTCATGAATTGAGGACAGCGAGTGGCCTGGGTTCTTATCAGCAATCGAACGCATCTGTGAGATGCCAAATCTTGATTCTCTCGACATCCGATTCGATTCCGTGTGTGTTGGTCTTGCAGAACCCGTAGACCAGATCAACCATGAACCCGCAGTCACACGACAGAGGACTCTTGAATTCATCGCGAAAGCCATGAGAGAGCGCGAGTCTCGTCCAAATACAAGGGTCATTCGCGAATTGATCTTGGAAAATCTCCAAGATATGCCCCTGCCCAAAGATCTCACCGACAATCTCTTAAAAAACATCGAGCGCCTAAATATTTTGTTTGTCAATGAAGAGCGTGATTATTACGGCCTAGAGGAGATCTACTTGCCGGAGAGGCTCTACTTTGGGCCATATCTTCAAGAGACTTTAGTACCCTCGGTTGCCGAACAGCTTGTTGAGCTGACTCTTGCTACATATCAGCGCGTATGGGGCGCCATCCCGGGCGAATTCAACCTCAAAGGAGTGTCGCTACCTCGGTTGAAGAGACTTACTTTGGAAAATTATGTCATTCTCCGCCAGGATCAGTTCGACTGGGTGATTGAACAGAAATCCTTAACCAGTCTGCGCCTTCGTAGCTGTGGCATAGCAACACACTGTCTCGCGCTGCGACGCGAGTTCGCGTACTGGGATGTGAACCTGCTTGGTTGGAAGAAGGTAGCCGACCTCACCGAAGATCCGTCCACGTTGCGCCCTGGGAGGCTTTCGGTTCCCTTCACTCCGCCACAATTCGGACAATTATCGACTGGCTGGTACACGAGCAACTTGAGATGGAATGCCATGTTTCGCCGTATCCTTAAGAAGCTCCCTGGGTTACAGGATTTCAAATTCGACAGAACAGACTGGCTGACTTACTTTCGAGACTATGAGGGGTTTCGGGAACTTGAGCCGCTGGGTGAGCGATACTACGCGTTTTACCAAGGTTGGAATGGCCTGGGGCTCATGGGCGGGTACTCAGCCTGGAGTATACAGGGGAGCATGCTGGAAAACCCATCGAAGATGAACAGGGACACTGAGTAAGCTGATCGGAAAGCATTGGAGAGGCTGATCCAAGCAACTCAAGAACGGTGCGGTGGGAGACAACTCAGTTAAGGGGGAATTTTGGGGTTGTGGTTCTAAGGCGACGTGGGAAGACTAGCAACTGTTCAGATATTTTATCATGTCTGAACAGTTGCTGCAGTAGGCTTGCGGTTCATGTCTGTATGATAACAATTGCTATGGTATCTAAACAATTTCTCAACTATGCAACAGCTGGTATAAAGCCGAGGTTCGTTTCCAACACATGCTGCACTTCAACGTCCGCAATTCAATCGCACAACGATGTTCTTCCAAATCTCCTCCTCTTGTTTTTCCAATAACAAAGCCAAGCCAAGCTAAGGATGCACCAGGGAAACCAAACGTGGAAAAGCCTCCAACCAGGGAGGCCCCAGTTCCCAATTATTAAGATCACATGCAATTGCCTCAAACTCAGGGCTGACGCAAACCTGACCCTCTTTGACAGCCATCAGAGGACATCCTGGCGGCCATTTGAGTTGAAGAGACTCGAGATATATCTTGACAGAATGTCTAGACTTGATACGTGGATTCGTACAGAGAAAGTCGCGTAGATCGGGCCATGGGATGTAATCGATGCTCACAGGATGAGGATATGTGTTTTGAACCTCGGTTGGGAGCAGCCACGGCGGTACATCCTTGAGAGTCATTGGATCAGGATGTAAGCGCCACTATGAAGGATC
Organism: Fusarium concolor; assembly: GCA_013184415.1. Classification (NCBI taxonomy): domain Eukaryota; kingdom Fungi; phylum Ascomycota; class Sordariomycetes; order Hypocreales; family Nectriaceae; genus Fusarium; species Fusarium concolor. The sequence continues at coordinate 98,663 of JABCJY010000463.1, forward strand.
AGTATGCAGTGAATAATGGAGAAGAGAAACTTACCCTCATGAGTCGATACGCAAAGAAATAGACCCCAAATAGCGTCTCCACACTAGCCATCTCGAATCCTTTGAGAAAAGATGTAAGAAAACATGTGACTGCGTTGTCTCCATATGAGTGAAGCGTCATGTTAGGCAACTCAGGGTTCCTCGGGAGGGACCTAGCGTGGAGAGGATCCCTGGGAAATGCAGCATGGGTCTCATAGAGTATCGCAAAACTTCGATATTCCAGACAATCAGATTGCGTTTGATGCTGCACTCCACATCGACAATCGACATGCGACGGCGTGGGAAATAAGCTTGACATGACCTCCGGAACCTCGGTAGGCGGAATCTCATTCTCTGCACATGGCGGTGCCCCTGTCCCAGCTCGTCGGCCTGCGGGGAAGTCCGGGGTCTCGCTGGTGTCCATCTCATAGGCCTCACCAGGGGTATTCGACTGCCCGGAAAACACGGGCCTCTGCGATCTCTGATGCGAAGCAGCCAGATCAGCACCAGCAACGGCAAGCTGCGGAAGCGTACGTAGTTGCGCAGAAACAGTATCGAGGTTCTTTCGAATCTGCGCAATGTCTGCTTCCATTCGCTCCATGCGTAGTTTGTGCTCTTGGCGGTTCTCTCTGTGCTTGACGCGATCAGCGAGTCGCTTCTGGCTCATCTGAGCCTCCGTGCGGACCCGTCGCTTGGACGAGCCGCTAGGTGGAGACGCAGACATTGACAGGTTGATAAAAGACTAAAATAGGGAGGTGGTATAGAGTTTCCACTGTTTTTGAGATGTGAGCAGATGTGAGCTGAGGTTGAGAGGACGACAGTCAAAAAGGGGGCGCGTCGACGTCGACACGTTAAATAGACAAGACACGAAGAGACAGACAGTAGAAGCCTAGGCTCCGTGTCTTAGCTTGGCAAAAGGTATACAGTACAGTACAGGCACTAGGGCCGATAGACCTGGGTTTGTAGGTGTGATCTAGGTTGTGAAAAAGGAAACAGTTGGATCATTTTCAGCGTAGAATTTCTTTCCTTTGGGTGTGCGAGTTTCTGCAGCGGAGCCGAAACGCGGGGTAAGGCCGAGATGAGCACCGGATTATTCCTTATTAGTTCTAGTGCTGCCAGGGCTACTGAAGTCTGTTAGGGAGGATTTGTTGTTGATGGGACTCAGAAGATGATTGGTTAGTGTATCGGGAATCATGAACTTTGACAGTTTGACAGATGTAATTTAAGCATAGATTATGTAGTGTTTATATTCTGCCATTTTACCCGGTTTGAAAGCAAGTCTCAGGTTTGTCTGGTGCCAAGGATGTGAGAGCTAACCCAATAAAGAAGGCCAAAAACGACCTGCACATACCCTGCAGGGACTCCAGATGGCAGCTGAGAAACACAGGATATATCGCGATTGTTATACCTCCATAAATAGATGTATTATTCGATATAAACGTGGGGCTGCAAAGAGATAATATTTCTTGGTTTTAGACTCGTGACAGCATTGCTAAAATTAGCAAAAAGGAAATAAATAACCCAAACGACTATCCAGTTGTGAATCCAACCATCAAACCCTATTCGTCAGCTCCCGCTGACTCTGCCTTCTGACCGTAGACCACAACACTACAAAGATTAGTAAGATTCATCCAAACCATAGACAACTTACACGGGAAGATAAGCGTGAATCGTCGGATCCCTAAGCTGTTTGCGCACCTCAGCACAAAACATCATAGTCTCTTCCCTACTCCACTTCAATCCTCTTGTAAAAAGCCCCAAAGTCAATCCCTCAAGCCCCCCATCCAAATTTGCAAAAGTCCAGGCTCCTATTTCCTTGTAATAAGGATCTTTGGCCCATGCGTTAAGAGGCCATTTAAAGTGTCGCTCTGTGATGTTGACAAAACCCGGTTTTTCCATTTTGGATTTATACTCCCGTGGTGCTTCGACAGAGCGGCCGAGGATTTTTCTGCCTTCGATGAAGTATTGGCTTATTTTTGCAAGTTCTAAATCCGGACGGAGAGTAAAGTCGTCTGATTTGTAGGGAAGGAGGATGTCTTGCATTTCGAACCATCCACCAGGCTCAAGGGCGCTGAAAAGGTTAGATGTGAGATTATTGGGTGGAGGACTTACTTGTAGGCTTTTGAGATGAAGCCGTCGTAGTCTTCAAAACTGCCTGCCATGACGCGGCTGAAGACAAAGTCGAATGGTTTAGTCCAAGTCCAATCTTTTTCCAAGTCGTCAATTTCAAAGGTGCAGTTGACGGGGACCCTGTTCGTCAGTCACTGTTACTTTTGAGGAGTTAATGACTTACATGCTTGGCTGAGTTGGACTCAAGTCGACGCCGATGACCTTTTTATTAGCCTTGTTGGACGGATGATCTCAGTTACTCACTTCTGACTCAGGGAAAGCGTCGGCTTGCATCATGTCAGCAGAGATGAAGAGTCGCTATTGTAGAACTGACCATATTCAATTGCCCAGCAACCAGTCCCAGTGCCAACGTCAAGAACTCGCTTAGCAGCTTGAGTTCCCTTAGGGCACAACGCCAGACTTCCACGCAGAGTCAAAAGCCAAACATTGTGCTGGATTTCTGTCTCATGTCAGACGAGTCGAAAGTTTTCAAGCACCCTTACCCAGTCGCTCATTTTCGCTCTGGTCGTTGGGATACGCGTACTCTATCAAAGCTCAGTCACAAGCCTTGTCACTTCTCCGGAGAACTCACTCCCAGCACTCATGGAATGATAAGTTCGGCCATTTTCGATCTGGTGCTGAAGGATACTGGATCTCAGTGAGGCGACAGAATCGGAGACCGGCTTTCAAGATGAGTTTTGGATCTTCAAACTATCAGCTGATGTCAACTTACTTGTGAAAGGTAAGAGTCTACATCAGAAAAGGTATCAGGGTGCTAGCATCGATTAGTTACCACTCAGGCTAGTCTTGGTGATGTGACTGACGATAATATCATCTCCATGGGGTCCAGGCTGCTCTTGAGAAGCCATTTTGATCACCAATTTTAGTGTCAAGTTACAGTTTCAAACCCCTCAATCATGAGCGAATTATGAATTTCATCTCGTATTGCTGTCCGTGCCGTTGTGTTACGCGTTGCCAGCAGGGATTCTTCTTTGTCAGAACCCCTGTCTCTTTGCGATTGACAGGACCAACCTGCATACGTATACCCGAACATCCCGTACGCGCTCCTCAATGACGAGTGTCACTTCTGCGGCACGGTCGGGCCGATGGCATTAGTGAATAATACGTTAAAATAAAGTAATTATTCCGAAAGATCTTGGATTTAGGCAAAGAAGTTACCTCACCCAGATATATGCAATCCCCGGCTAACATCATATCTAAACGCTAGAGAACTATGTAAGGGGAGGTAGTGGTGGGCTGGACAATATGACAAAGAACATAGTTAAACGCTAGAGAAGAAGAGGGCTGTACCATAAAAGAGTCCAAAGGAAGTAAAGAAGATCAGAATAGATATCCAACATCGCGATAAGCTGAAACAGATATAACCTATCTCAAAAGTCGCGTGGTATGAATGTCGGAATATCAGTAAATATTGATCGAAATATGAAGTTCAGAGTCTTTAGATATAAAGGAAGGGCTTGAAAGCAGCAGCGTAGATCAACCACGTCCACAATGCCCACAAGGACGATATCGTCTTTGTCTTCGTTCTTTTGCCGTTCTCTTAGCAATTATTCGTGCTCTCCTCTCCCTCTCCCTCTGCCTCTTCCTCTGCTTCTTCTTCCTCGCTTCTTGGATCTCACGGAACGCCGCGCGAATCTCGTCGTTTTCGCCGCTCTCGTCGTTCTCGTCTTCCTCGGAAGTCTCACTGCCCACAGGAGTACCCGATTGAAGGGTATCCATCCATGCCTGTGGTATTGGACCTTGTTGCGGTGCTGGGCTTGGTTGCTGTGATGGACCTGGCTGTGGCATTGGTTGTGGAATTGGTTGTGGCATTGGTTGTGGAATTGGTTGTGGCATTGGTTGTGGCATTGGTTGTGGTATTGGTTGTGGTGTTGGCTGTCGTATTGGCTGTCGTATTGGAATTGCTCCTTGTTGTTGGGCTGCTTGTTGTTGGGCTGCTTGTTGTTCAGCCGCCTGTTGTTCGACCGCTTGTTGTTCGGCAGCTCTTTGTTGCTCCATGAGTCTCTGCTGCTCAGCCATTGCTTGTTCATTAGCAAGTCTCTGCTCTTCCAAAGCCCTCTCCTGAGCAAGTCTCTGCTGTTCCTCAATCCACCTTTGTTCTTCCATATACTTCAGATCAAGAACTCTGCTAATCCCCGCCCCAATATTCCTCACTGCCTCTTTCGTCGCCTCTCTTTTCGGTATACATGCGTGAAAAGCCTCTTTCAGTTCTATACCTCTAAGCTTATAAAGCATATCAGCGCTCCTCTGTAAACCCGCAATGAGGTCGTTAACAAGCTTTGATTTCTCAAGAATTGCGTTCAGGCGTTGTTGTCCACCTTCATCGTGGGGAGGAGGGAGTTTTATATTGTTGATGCTGGTGCTGAAGAATTCATGTTGGCGACGTAGAGCTTCCTCGGCTAGGTCGGTTAGGAAGGGGAAGGTTTCGAGGAGTGAGTCGGGGATATTGGAGTACGATGCTTCATTTGTGTTGCTCATTGTAATATTGTCTCTGTCCATTTTCTTTATACGTAGTCAGTATTTAGTGGTATCCCAGCCTGTGAGATATAAGGTAGCTCTGTCAGCGGCTTTTGATGCGGTTGAGAAGTTGACTTACGCGTGGGTTCGCTGGGCGAAATGTCCAGATGAGGTGTCAAGTGTGAAAGGTGGTGGTCTTGGTAGTTATAAAGTGCTCTTAAGGAAATGGATTCAGAAGTACAAGGCAGCCAACTGCTGTGAATACAGAGCTGTTCTATGTGAAGAATAATGTTTGCTCTTTGTTTCAGTGCCTAAAAGGCTACACAGAATGAATGTTTTGTCCAGCTTATTCGCTTGACAAGACCAAGACTTTATGTCAGAAACAAAGAAATAAACATAACTCAACAAATTTTAACCTATTGAATCACTAGTTATTATAGAACATGAGATAAATAGACTAAAAAGGAATGGTTTTTGTACGTTCAGAGTAAACACTGGCGCCAAGTCAAGTTTTACGCCATTTTATTGGCATCTGTCGTCTATTCAACAAATCATGCTTCTCGTCTCATATTTGAACGTCATACTTTTGATATAATGTATCTGTCAAGTCGTAAATTCAAATCTCTATATGATGCATCTATCCAAATACTTGTTATACTAAAACAGGGTGTATCTCAGTCTCTTGTACCAAGGGAACGTGGCAAGTTCTGCCCTCCAAGCATTGATAGCCTCCCAATCATGTTCACGTCGTCCTGTATCAACATCAATCTTCTCAATACTGATCCAACTCGTTCTCTTCCAGAGATATCCTCCCGCCCAGAAAGCCAAGACAATAGGTAATCCAAGATACTGCATGAAGAAACCCTCAGCAGTTCCCATTCCAGACTCGCCAACTGGGGCAACAATGGCGACGTAGAACTAAGAAATATTAGTGAAGATTCCAATGATATTGAAATTTGACGTACCTGAGCAATGAGGATCACAATAACGAAAATCAATCCAATCCAAGATCCCCAAACACCACCAATAGCCTTGAACGGAATCTCATCAAGCGTATGACCGTTATACTTCCACGCCGCTCGAAATCGAATATGCGCAAGACAAATCGATCCCCAGCACACAAGCATAGCTAATCCTGACAAAGCCAAAAGCCAGTCGAAAATAACAGGACCAGCCGCGTCAAGGTTCAAAAACGCAAGACATCCAAAGGCAATGATAAATCCAACGGAGGGCAAAGGTCGACCAGCTCTATCGACCCAAGTAAAGATCTTTGGCGCAAAACCTTGCTGCGCGAGAGCAAGAAGGGTGCGAGATCCGCCGTATACTGAGGCAATGCCTAGAGACAAGACGGATGAGAGGATAACCGCGTTCATGTAGTGATCCAAACCCTTGAGACCAGAGTATTTTCCCACAAGGACGAAGGGTGAAGCTGCACTGTTGGAGTACGAGCTTGTGCTGAGGAGATTCGGATCATTGCAGCTAATCAACAATCCAATGAATAACAGTGCAACAATGTAGAACAAGCAGATTCGCCAGAAGACCTGCTTGATAGCCGCTGGAACCGATTGAGTAGGATTTCGAGATTCAGCTGCAGCCAGACCAACGAGTTCTGAACCAGCAAAGGAAAACGCAGCTGTAACAAAAACAGAGCAGAATCCTTTGAATCCGTTCTTGAAAGCTCCCGGGTCATGCCAAAGCTTAAAGCCTTGATATGTATCATAACTCCCACTCGACGGTCCTCCACCACAGACCAACACAAGCGCAATGATCATAAAGATAGAAATCGAAGTGAGTTTGAAACACGCCGCCCAGAACTCCTCCTCTGCGTAGCCCAGCGTGCCGAACATGTTGAGGATAGTAATAGCGGCGAGAAACACTGCGATCCAGACACCGGGTGAAACATCAGGGGCCCAGTATCCAATTGTAATAGCGCAGACTGTTAACTCAAGAGGAAGAGTGGCGGCCCATTGAAGAGTGTAGTTCCATGCCATGGCAAAACCAAAAGATGGGTCGATGAAACGAGCGGCGTAGGTGTAGAAACCGCCTGAGATGGGATACATGACGGCTAATTCACCCATTGCATAGACGACGTTGAAAACCATGACTCCAACAAGGAAGAAGTCAATAAACAACGTAGCAGGACCCTAAAAAGTCAGTAAACCTCCTCATTGTGATATGACTCACTTACACCTTTACTCAAAGCTGAGCCAGATCCAACAAAGAAACCAGCGCCGATAGAACCTCCAATAGCAACCATCTGAAGATGTCTCGGCTTCATCTTCCGATCCAGTTCGACAAGTCCAAGTCCATAATGCTTCCTCGTAAAAGATTTCGCGTTCAATCCCGTTCTCGTCATGAAATCATCCTGCTCGTATTCCTCCCCCGTCGCAGTGAAGGTTTCTTTCGCAGGTGCTCTCTCATCAGCCATGACACCTTTTTCTCCCACGACAGGCGCATCAGTCATAACTTTTTCAACAGCCATTCTGAATCAATCTGAGAACTATCTCAGAGATAAAAACACACAGCAAAGCAAACAAGAGAGAAAGGGGAGAGAAAAGTCTTGCTAGATGGCCCCATTATAAAAAAAGATCTCAATAACCCGACCGGCCCCATAGTAACAACGCTACTCGGCCCACCCGTGGCATGGTCCGACTGTGCTACTGAAAATTTTCATGCTTCCACGATCTAAAGGAGATGAGTCTTGAACTCCCCAGATATTGAATAGTTTCTTTACGTAAATCTCCATGGGGAAGGTTTTGATATTTGCTAATGAGGCTATCTTCACTTTTGATCTGGTGGAGACTTGTCTTTCTCCAAGAAAATTGGAGTTTTTGCTGCTTCTCCACCTTGATCAGTTGGAGAAGTCTCCAAATGGGCTTCCACCAGCACAATCTCGCTCTCCTCGAGTTTGTATTTGCCAGATACCTTGATCAAAGGCAACTGATTCAGCTATCAGAAACATATCCATTACGTCACTCTCACATCTAATAAGTTTGCCCCAAACATCTTGAAAGGTGAATACCCCTGTCTCCATAACGTAAATCTTTGCGGCTCAGCGGCAACTCGGTGGAGGCATAATCGGAACCGATGGATGGCCAGTTATTCCCGAGTATCGTATCCGCCTAAGTATTCAGAACTACACCTGGGAACAGCAGTCAGTGCATCAGTCGAATGGCATAAAGCTTAAGGGCTAATAGCTATAAAGAAATACCTAGAATTATACGAAAGTAGATAAGGTTCAAATAGTTCTTACCTAAAGTTATAAAAAGATCAGGTACGATAAAGAAGTTCTTAGTGTAGTTTAAAAGTCTCCTCATTGTAGTTGCTACTATGCAGCTACTTCTAGGCTATCATTTCCCCCAATTGTCTCCTCTGTTTCTTTTAGCCCTCCATAATCAATTTTCTCAGAAGTTTGAGGGCGGCTCGTAGTGCTTTACGGGTTTTTGCAATATCTTGAGATGTGCCTAAGCGTCCGCCCGGGCGTTGCGCTCCAGGAGGACACGACTTTCGTCCACCGATGATCTGCACAGCCTCGTTTATATCGTTTATTTCGTTGACAAGAGCATCCATCATCGCTAGGTCTTCGTTTTGGTGGTGAAGCTGTAGTTGTTGTGGGTTCATATTAATGGGCATCTGTGGAACGGCTATCTGTGGGAAAGCAGGAGGGGTAGGGGTAGGGGTAGGTGCAGGTGTAGGAACCTGGGTAAGAATGAGCAGAGCGTCCGGCCCCGTCTGTTGTTTTGAAGACTCCTGTGCACTTGGGGGCTCGTCCGCTGGATTGTCCGCTGGATCTTCAGGCTTCGATGATGATGCGTTCCTTGAGTTTTCTTGGATCCCTTTCTCAAGTTCTCGAAGCCAAGTTTCTGGATCGTGAGTTTCCTCCTAGTGCTTTGACGATGACTCTTCGAACGCTTCATACGCTTGATTCAAATATGCTTGTTCGTCGGGGCCAAACAGAGAGAGCTCGTCTGCTGGATCTTCAGGCTCCTTTTGGTGCGATGACGATGCGCTCTGTGTATTCCCTTGCATCTCGTCCATTTGTTGTTGTAAGTGGCTTCCTGGGCCGCGAGTTTGCTCCCGTTGCAGTGATGATGGCCATGGCCCTCCTAACACTTCATACACTTTATTCCAAAAATCTTGTTGGTCGGGGCCAGGAGGCTCCTGTTCGTCTGATGCCATTTTGTATGTGATATTCGGAATGATGAATCGTCCTTCGTGAGGATACAATACAGTGTAATCTAATAATATCGGAGACAATTCTTCTCTGAGCTCAGGGAGATGAAGAAAGAGAAACAAGAAGCTCGGATGGTCGCGAGAATAAAAGCATTGTCAGAGCACCTTCTCGTCTTCAACCTGGAAAGAGCAATCTTTAAGTAAAGTATAACATCAGCACTCACGCACTTGAGGAAGGAGGACAACAGTTGTCCAGTACAGATACATTACAAGGCATGATAACCTTCAGTTGAAGTATCATATGTAGTCCCCAACTCCAATTCTAAACAGCAAATGTACAGGGGTATTATCATCATTCAGCCCTCCTTCGAAGCCCTTGTATGCTCCTCATAAAACTCCAACGTCAACGCCGCCAAAAACCCTGGAATACATCCCTTCTCCCTAACCCAGAACCCAATCTGGTCACTAATCCTTCTCGCAAACGCACTCTTCGGTCCACCACCAACCTTCATCGTACCGCGCTCTCCATCGAAGACGATCGAGTTCTCGTGCTCGTCTGTTTGGGAGGGGTAAAAGGTGCTTTCGACGCGCATCTTGCCGTTAGGGATGAACGTCACTGTCCAGCCGAGGGTTGAGAAGATGGCTTCTTTAAACTCTTGAGACTTGGAACCCCATACTTCCTTAAGGCGGCGGGTGCGCTTTTCGGCGGAGGCGGTTTCGGCTTTGGCGGCGGAGATTTCGCGTTCCATTGCGGCGAGGACGGAGGTTGGGATCATGGGGACTGATGAGTTGGCACCCTTGGATTGGAGTGTTGCGAGGAGATCCTCGTTCTCCTTCTTCAGGGCTTCAAGCGTGGATCGCTTAATGGCTTCAAAGTCCGATGTTGGGTTCGACTTGAGAGATAGAACACGTGTCTGTGTTGACTGCTTAGCAGCCTTGAGTTGCTCACGGCTGGTAGAGAGATCCTTCTCCAATAGAGCAATCTTGTTTTGTGACTTTGTCAATTGCTCCTCCAACATGCGCTTCTTTCGCGTGAGCTGGCCGAGCTGTTCTTGAGAGCTGTCATCCTCTACTCTTGAGCGCTTGCTGCCTGTTACTGGTTGAGGTGTTCCTGTTGCTGAGGGCTCGACTGACGACAGCTCAGCGTGCAAGGTCTGGACCTCGGTCTTGTACTTATCGACGAGCTCTTCAAGCTCTTGCACTCGCTGGGAACGAGCTTGATCAAATTTCTCAGGCTGGAGGGTCTCGTCCTCTATGTCGAAGGTCTTGAGCTGTGCACGAAGATATTCCACCTCCTTGACGGCCAAGGCGCGCTGTCGATCCAGTCGCAATCGAGCCTTGTCGGTATTAGTCGCGCTAGCTGCGGTCTTCGCATTTTCGACTTCATTCTTCAATTGAGCCTGCTCTTGGTGGAGAGTTTGGATGGTGTTCTGAGCAGAGGTGATCTCAGCCTGCAGAGCGCCCACCTTGTCAACATACGAAGCAGTAGTTAAGCGCTCCTCGACAAGGGCTCTCGCCACAGCTTCTGGGGAATCAAACTCGGACTCGTCCGTCTCAGCAGCGTTCTTAAGATATGCTGACCAGGCCAATCGCTCATCCTCTAGTCTCTGTCGCTGAATACGCGCCTCGGCGAGCTCTGCTTCAATGATCTCCGCAGACTCCAGCTTTCGCTGTAAACTTCGCTTCTCTTCTTCAACAACTTCAACTGCCTTGCTCAATGCTCGTAGGTGCTTGAGCTCGGAAAGTTGATCGCGGTTCGTCGCCTCGAGGTTACGAATATGCTGAACCTGTTCTGAAAGCTCCTGTCGGATGATCTCCATCGTTTCGGCGTCGCCGCTTTGTGCCTTGAGTCGCAAAACATCCGCTTCGAGATTCGCAATTTCTCCATCCTTCTCGGCTAATTGGGCTTGTGTTTGCTGGAGGACATTCTCTCGCTGCTCGCTCTCTTGTTCGAATTCTTGGATCGTCTTTTGCGCGGCGGCGATTTGCATTTCCATATCTGTAACCTTGCGGTCGGCAATACGAGCGGCATCGTCCCTAGCGGTAGATAGATCCTCAAGCTGTTCCTGGAGCAGGCGGGCCTCATCTTCCGCTTCACGAGCCTTGCGTTCTAATTGTTTCTTATCACCATCGACCGATTCCTTGACTTCTTCTAATTCTTTTCGCAAGGCTTCGACTTGTGCAGCTGCCTTTTCGCGTTCCGCCTCAGCAGCTTGTCGGTGTTGAGCTTGATCTTGTTCAGCCCGTCGAGCTTGTTCGAGCTTGCTACTATGCTGTGATGTCGCAATCTCCTGCTCCTGCTCAGAAGTCTGAATTCGATATTGTAGCGTACCAATCTCGGCCTTCAATGCCTCGATTTCTCGTCTGTACTTTTCGTACTCGTCCGCGTCGGGGGGCGCCATGTTCTCCTTATGACTTTCGCGCGACCCGGGGCGGACAGATTCAGCGACGTGGCTTTGTCTCGAAGCTGGTCGAGGAATAGTCGATGCGCCTGAAAGTAAATCGTATGAAGGTTGAGTCGTACTTGCGCGGAAGGAGGATATCTGCCGCGGTGAGAAAGTGTCAGGAATGTTTGTTTTGTTTTGTGTTGACTTACCCTGGACGGCTGTCGCAGTGCTGTCTGAGGACGGTCTATAGCGGAAGTGCTGGCCCTGAATCTGGCGTTAACTGAGGCTCTTCGGCTCTCACGCCCATTGCCACCTTTGGGCGTAAATGAGCGCATTTTTGGAGTTGGTGGTGGTGGTTAATTGTGTGACAGACCGCGGTCGGTGTTGATTTGTTTGCGATCACCACGGTAGCTTGCGTCATCACGTGACCCAACTGGTCCTTGCATTGAGAGAGAAGACATGCTATTGTGCCGATGTAACAATAGTAGCTCAACCGAAATTGAAAGATCAATGGAAGGTCCCATGTGGAGGAGAATTATTGTTTAAAAGTTCCCATTGAATCAGTGTCATATTTTGATCTCTCGACGTCGGTGTCTAGGGTAAATGAGATATTGTCGAAGCTCCAAAACTCCCAAGCTCCAGCTCCAAGCTGCTTAAGCTCTCATGGCGTCTAACGGCTGGAAAATTAAGAATTCCAATGGCCAATGCTTAAGCTGCATGGTATGTGGGTAGGCAAGCCGCTTAGCAATTTGGCTGAGCATAGCAAGCTTCTTCAATACTTTAACCACTGAAGCTGTATTTATTGTAGTTTCTTCTCCCAACCAACATTTTCCAATGTTTCACACATATTAATTCCAACCCAAACAAAGACCTCATATACCCCTGTGAACATCTCTCCAATCAATTCCTCCATCAATGACGCATCCTTGTAAAACGTTCCTTAAATCCTCCTCTCTCCATGCCAAGTCGAATCATCGAGTGACGTATTCTGTACCTGATAAGGATGGGACCCTGTCCCGCCACCAGACTCTCTTTTAATTGGCCATCCCACGTTCCTCGTGACCCACTCCATCTATTTTCTGCTTCCAATGTCATTGTCAAGCTTCAGCCCGACGATCACTAAGTTCCAGTTACGATCCATCCGCTTACAAAAGAGCTCCACTGACGTCGATTTGTCGAGAGCTACTTTATTCGTTCCCTTGACTTGATTTGCTACTTCTTTTCTTCCTATCTTATTGTGAATGGAGTATTCTGCCGGGAACAGCTAGAGTAACCCTCACACCAACGCAGCTCAGCTGCTCGATCATTTCTTCTACTACCTCTTCAGCTATCATATCAATATTCGACATCTTCTATCTTCTATCGACAACCTACAGCTTTGACAATGGCCTCAATTGGCCTCCGGGTAAGCTCCAGCCTATCCGATCCTCCCGTACATCCTCTCTAACAGTATCTAGTCCTCTGTGACCACTCGAGCCATATCCCTTCGATCCTCCCACTCGCACCTCCCACGATCCCTCTCTCCTACACAATATGCCTTCTCACGATGGTCCTCCAATTCATCCAAATCCTCCGCTTCAACGAAATCCTCGGCATCCTCGGCAACAAGCTCCTCCGAATCCATCGCCAGCAGCGCATCCTCATCACCAAACACCAACAAGCTCAACATCTTCAGCAGCGAATGGGAAGACCTCGACACATCCATCAAATCCTTCTCTGATCTTCCACATCGTCTCTTCGGCGCGAACCAGCATATGATCATCAACTATGAGCTCAAGGAAGCTTTGCGCCTTATGCTGCGCCAGTTTAATGCGCCTATAGTTTACTGCTTTGCTTATGGTTCTGGTGTCTTCCCTCAAGGACCATCCAAGGCCAGCATATCTGAAGCCGACTTTCGCGCTGTTCATCCAAATCCACCAGAAGCGCTTATCAAGGCGCAAAAGGGCTCTCCGAAAGTGCTGGATTTTATCTTTGGAGTATCACATGTCGAGCATTGGCATTCTATCAATATGAAGCAACACCGGGACCATTACTCTGGTCTTGCATCGCTGGGCTCTGGCGTTGTCTCGCGTGTGCAGAACTGGGGTGCTGGTGTCTACTTCAACCCTTATGTCGAGATTAACGGCATGCTCATCAAATACGGCGTCACAAGTATTGATAACCTTGTTCGCGACCTCTCATCATGGGAGAGCCTCTACCTTGCTGGTCGTCTTCAAAAACCCGTCAAGATCCTTCGAGACCACCCTCGTGTCCGACTCGCCAACCAGCACAACCTTATTGCCGCAGTTCGAACAGCTCTTCTTCTCCTACCACCAGAATTTACAGAAGCTCAACTTTACAGCACCATCGCCGGTCTAAGCTATCTAGGCGATCCACGAATGGCCCTTCCCACAGAGAACAAGAGCAAGGTCACAAACATCGTTGACAACAACATCGTTCACTTCCGTCGTCTCTACGCCCCTCTTGTCAAAACCCTTCCCAACGTCGACTTCACAGGAGCATGTCGCATCGACGACACTGACTGGATCATGAACCCTGAAGCCGGCAACACACTCCAACAGGACATGGATCCTAAGCGTCGCGGCAACATGGTCAGACGTCTCCCCCAAACCTTCCGATCACGCCTGTACTTCCAATACCAAAAGCGCTTCGGTATTCCTCGCGGAGAGTTCAACGAGCTTATGAAAGCTACAGCCGATGAAGAAGGCGGCGCCGTGAAAAAGATGCAAGGAGGAGAGTTTGAACGCCGCATCGCCACAGACGACGCCCAGAAACTGCACGAAACGGTGCGCAACGTAATCAAGCAAACAGTCAATTGGCCAAGCACCACACAAAGTATCAAGGGCTTACTGATGGGCGGTATTTCACGAACATGGCGATATCTAGGGGAGAAGTACTCCAAGTATAAGAAGGACCAAGATAGCAAAAAGCTCAAAAAGGCAGAGTAAGATTATCATTATGTATATTAAAAACACGTGGCACAGCGATCTATGTCAAAGGAGGAGGAAGCGTCGTTTTGGAGTATCAGGACAAAAGGGAATAGTATAGACGCAGCAAAATAACTCTGGACATGCAGTCCTTTTGATGATTCATGACATGGTTCTGTCTGCAGCTCCATACATACGGCCACCATTCTCCCACCCAGATTTACATATAAATACGCGTACAAAGAAGAAGATAGGAACAAAAAAGAGAAACAAAAGAGTGAAAGTTCACCCCGAACAAGCCATACGCTCGCTATTCAATGCGCCGCCAAGGATGGCATCTTTCTATCCATGCAAGTAATTATTCACAGCCCTATCGTCCTTCATATTTACCGCTGACGAGCTTCCTCGACACAGGAACGTCTACCCACTTCTGCTCTGTGCTCGCACTGTCGTCTGCAAAAGGATCGTCGTCGGACAAGTCTTTTCCTTTACCCTTGCCCTCATCGAGTCTAGAGATAGAAATGCCGCTTCCGACGGGTTGATCGCCTGATGCTGTGAATTCCCAGCGGGCTTCGATGTGACCTGGTTTAGGCTCTGCGCCTTCTGCGCCGATGATACGGCAGACGATCTTATGAGGTTCGGTGGTGAGGGTGAGGTCGCCGATGCGCCAGTACACAAGGTGCTTGTCCTTGAGATGTGTTCCTACGGGCTTTGTCTGAGCGCCGCTGGATTTGCCTTCGTAGGTGGCCACAATGACCACGTTGTGCAGTGTTACAGGGGCGGTGAGCTTTGAGGCTGGGTTGAGCTGGTATTGAATCAACAAGCCGAGCTTGTCTCCTTGAGGCTTCCATGCGGGTTTGATGACAAGAGGAGCATGTTCGCCCAGTGAAGGGTGTTCGGAGTCTTCGGAAAACACTCGGTATGAGAATGCGGTTGCATTCTTGGTGAGGTGAGATACATCGAGATTAAACTGATCGTTGTGGTCAGGGGATGAGTTTTGCACAAAGATGCGGTTCGGGCCGATGCGCTCAAGGGCAGAGAAGTTATTGATGCGGATGGTCTCATAGCCTGGTCTTGTTAGTGGGGTGATTGATATCATTGGAAGTGACTTACTCTTCGCATCACCAGATTCACTGGGATTGTTCACAAATGCGACCTCGCCGGTAATGGTTGTTGACTTGATGACACCGTCTTCAAAAGTAGCATTGACACTCTCAATGATGGAAGTGTTCAGACCCGGTGCAGTCATATGGGCATGTTGGGGATGGTTCAGACCACCCAATGAGTTACCAGACCTCACAGATTGTGTATCTGAAGTACCGGCAATGCTGGCCTCGGATGCCAAGGCTGCAACCGCGCTTCCCTTCGAGCCTGATTGTGGTAGGGATGGTGATATTGGCCTGGCGCTAAAGGACGAGTCTGTACCGCTATCGGGAAGACTAGGCGGTGGAACGTACATGGTATGGCGAACATCACGGCGTCCTCTCACTGTACCACTGCGACGAGTGGCTGGTCCCATCTTGAGACTGTTGGCAACGCTAGATAGTGCAGCCAACTTGGCCTCAGGATCCTCATCCTCGACTGGTGTCTGCTGGATGTTGACCTTGAGCAGCTGGTCAGGATCTTCACCAGACTCCTTCTGAGCTTCGCGTTGAGCTTCAGAAATGGGGTCGTTCATCGGAGGCGGAACAGTGAAACCTTCAGCGTCCTTGGTTCCGGGCGGTTGCGGGGGTGACTGGTTCTCTTGTCTGTGCGACGGAGGAGGGCCTGGGGGCGGTTGTACATCTGACAGATCGACGGGTTCATGGTTACCATTGACTGTTCCTCCAGTCGTTTGTGGGATCGGGCTATCGAGCAGATTTCCGTTGTGTGGCACTCCGTTCGTGTTCTCATGCGCCTCGGGTCTGGGCGAATCGGTCTCGTTAGTGGGCAATTTGGGAACATCGGGGGTTTCTGCTAGAGAGGACAATCGTTGGTGCTCTTGGAGGTTGCTGGCGGAGCGGCTGGGTGAGGGACCGCGATCGTTCAGACTGTGACTGGTTCCCATTCGTCCGAAGCTGGGACCCAGCTTTCCAGGAGAGAGCTGGCCGAAGCCGGCGTGCATGCTCTGTCTCCTGCGTCCACCGAACATGGTACCGAGGCGGCGTAGTTTACCTCCTTCTGGTTGTTAGCAACGTAACCACTACTGAATCGTCAAACTAACCTGGCTTCTCTTGAGGGACTGAGTTGTTTTCGCTCACATCATCGTCACCAGCGTGAGACGAAGCGGGAGCCGGAACAGGCGCAGGTGCAGGAGATGCTGTATGAGCGCTTGCAGCAGGCAAATTGGTGCTATCGGCAGTGCTGGGAGGTACTGGTGTCGAAGGTGTTGTGCCTGCAAAAGACGATTGACGCGTTGAGTTCCTTGTCTGAAGCTTCGCTTTGCCAGCTGTTGCCTTGTGCACAAAAGATTCAATCTCCTTTTCTGTGTTGATCTCAAGCATCAGAGCAAGTGTTTCCATAGCATTCTCTTGTATGCGCTGAGCTGAATCGGACTCATGGGTCTGGTACTGTGTGAGAAGATCACGCAAGTTGTTCACGCGCGACTCATCAAGGGCCTGAAGAGACTCGAAGATGAAAGGCGCCTGTGATTCCCACTGTCCAGTAGCAGACTCGAGCTTGGATGAAGCAGCATCGACCTTTGAAGTGTTTGCACGGCCTCCTTTCTTAGTGAGCTTGTCGACACGATCTTGGGACTCTTCGAGGTCTTTGGCCATCGTCGATAGGTTGTTGGACATGGTGTTCATGTTTTGGACATCCTTGCGGTTGCCAAAGTTCCGCAACGGATGCTCGATATCTCGCTCGATGCGTTCAGAAAGCTGGTGATGTGAGTGGGCGATGTTTTCTGTCGAGTCAATGATTCGATTCCATGGCGCCTGAAAGACACTGTATTATTGTGAGTAATTTGGGACGTATGGCCTTGGGAGATATTTACCCTAACTCAGATTGACCATTGGGAACCTTGAAGGTTGCGAGCTTCTTCAAGCCCTGCACATACTGATCCTCCACACGACGGCGCTCCTGCATAGAATTGATTAGCGGATGTTGATTACACTCGCAACGTGATGCTATGTCGCTGTGTATCCATTGGCGGTTTGCAATTATCGTACCTGGAGCCAGTCGGCAATTTCGGTGTTGACGCGGGACATGCGCTTCATTCGTTCGGTAAGGGTTTGCACCGCCTGGCTTGGCTGAAGGGTTGCCTATTAATTGCGCAAAAGGAGTCAGTTGAAGCTCAACCAGACACTAAATCGACTGTGCCTCCGTTGTCGATGGAATTGGAGGCAGAGGGATTCCGCTCACCAGCATGGCGGGATACTCAGCCCTGGCCATATCCTCCATGATGGGCCGCGCAAGGAATTACTGGAATTATATATAATGCGGAGGAGAGGGTAGAGAATTAACTATAGGATTAATCGCTCGAGGACGTGATGCGCATGGCGTTTTGGTGAGCGAGAGGGGTCGGTCGAGCTTCGGAGGTGACGTTGGAAGAGACGAGTCAAGTCGGACAAGGAGCTGAGCTTCGTTTGGATGTGATGCGATGTGGATCAAGGGGTTTGAGGCAAACAGATGATAGTTGATTATCGGAAGATTCGGATTCGGGGAGGGAGGAGATATTATTGCCGCAAAATGCAACGCACAGATCAGATCCAATGCAGCCGAGGATAGACAAGCAGGCACGAGGTTGGAGGAGACAGAAAGTAATAGCAATGCTTTGGCTGGGACGACAACGGCTAAAAGCCAGAAGAGGCTGGCGCTGAATGAGGAGCGAGAGACAAGGCAGGGCTGGTGTTGGCTGGGCTGGGCTGGGCTGGGGTAGCT
>JABCJY010000464.1:0-40619 GCA_013184415.1 Fusarium concolor
CTCTCTATTTTACACAATAAGGTTATATGCAATAACCTTCAACGCAGCATTTTCTTCTAACCCTATTTTAAACAACAACGCAAGGTATTGCGCGTTGACTAACTCGTATATGTACCTAGTCTATTTCTTCTCGTGATTCAATGAATAATTCATTGTATTCATGAATCATTTAAGATTAAATTCAAGTTTTATGTTACACCAATATGTGCCCAAAGGTTGACTTGCGTCTGTTGACGGAAGGCCTCATGAGCAACGGTGTTGTACAACGGACTTAACCGTGATACAAGGTATGGGTGTTTATACCCGTCGGATTGTCTGAACCCAAAATTGAAACCTTGAAATCGGTGCGCACAACTCAGCTTTGTAAATCACAGTGCCCGTAACAATTCGGCTATCTCGCGATGTCATGTTATGATGAAGCAATCGCCTCACCAAACGCCCCATCCTCAAGAAAGAAGATTCTACAGATAAGTGTTTTATTTTAGAAGTCTTCCCGCCCTGCATATGCATGCCCGCCGTAGGGCCCCCCATTGGCTACGTGTACAAGCTCAGGCTAAAATACGAGGTTCACCGTTCAGCTTGGTACAACACGGGAATTGGTGCATAAGTCTAGATGCAGGGCGGACTAATTCCGTTTGCTATCAGGTTTTTTTTTTCTTGGGGTTTATCTGATGGATTGATTGCATGATTTTGGGATTGTGATGTAAATTGGAATACAAGGATGTTTTCGTTCTCCTGACGATCGTGCGGCAGATTGGGATGTGCAAGGAGGAAGAAAGGATGAAGGATCTGATGACGTTTGTTTCACGATTTCACATGTTGATCAGTTTTAGCGATTGAGGTGTTTCTACTATACTGTATGCAGTAGCTAGCTTTTTCAAGAATTGGTGGTGGTTGGGTTCATATTTAGCACACACACTGATAACCCAACAGCCATGTCTTGACATGTCATTAACAAACTAGACCACTTTCAACCACGAAATGTCTTGCCTGCAGATACCTAAATGCATGTACGCGCAATCAACTCGTGCGGCTCTATCATAGATGAGCTATGTTTAGCGACAAGACCCAGAGTATCCGTGTAGTGCCTGTCGATCTCTCTTGACAACCACCGTCAGTGCATGTTTTCTCAGCTGTGAAGTGTTACCGACTCTTTTTCAAGGCACTTGCATCTCCGATCTATTGGTTTAGAGTATCTAAGACATTTGTTTCAAATATATCTTCCCTCCTTATTCGTAGGATTCGCCCTGCAATCTCGTGTATAGCGCGAAATCCACTATCCCGCAGAAGCCCACTCTCCCCATCATGGATCAACCCACAGATGGGTCCGTGTCTGCTCATGACGATGATCGTATATAGCCCCAGCCGACCGGTTTCCATGGTGAAGATGGTCAGGCTTATCTCTTTTAGTCCTCTTTCTCTTTCTTTTCCTTCGTATCTTGGTGGTTTCTTCGTGATTACGGAGACGAGATAGCTTGGTGTTTTACTTTATCATGGTGCGACTAAGTATAGTTGCCGCGCTCTTTGCTGCGGTGGTGAGCGCGGTTGACTTTGATAAGATTTCTGTTGTCAAGGGTAAAAGTCGTTTACCAGGTGCCTATATCTTTGAGTTCGAAGAGGATCATGTGCGTATATATGTCACAGTCGTGTTTCTATCTATACTAACTATTCTAGGACTGTGCCGACTTCTTCGCAAAGGCTTCGAAACAAGGCAAAACTCGCATGCAGTACAACTACAAGCTATTCAAAGGAGCTTCGATCCAATTCACCGACATCGACAATGCTGAAGACATTGCTTCCGAGATGGCCTTGTTGCCTGGTATCAAGCAAAAATGGCCTGTCCAAACTTTCAGCATCCCTAAGCCAGAGGTTCACTGGACGGGTACACCGGGAATGGAGTACAAGAATATTCAGAAGCGAGGATTTGAGGAGAGAGATCTGAATGATACGTTTTCGCCGCATGTCATGACACAGATCGATAAGTTGAGGGCAGAGGGTGTTACTGGCAAGGGTCTCAAGGTTGCCCTTGTTGATAGTGGTGTAAGTCAGCTTCATACTTTACGATACTTGATACTGACATTTGTATAGATTGACTACAAACATCCAGCTCTGGGAGGCTGCTTCGGCCCCAAATGTCTCGTCTCCTTTGGTAAAGATTTAGTAGGCGACGACTACGATGGCTTCAGCCACGCCAAGCCCGACGACGACCCCATGGACTGCGCTGGCCACGGCACCCACGTCGCCGGTATTCTCGCCGCACAGAAGAACTCAATGGGTTTCACTGGAGCCGCACCCGGCGTCAAAATCGGAGCATATCGTGCATTCGGGTGTAACGGCGAGGCTGGAAACGACGTCCTCATTGCAGCGTTTAACCAAGCTTTTGAAGATGGTGCAGACATTATTTCTGCGTCTATTGGTGGCCCGTCGGGTTGGTCAGAAGAACCATGGGCTGTTGCTGTTTCGAGAATTGTTGAGCAGGGCGTTCCTTGTGTTCTCGCTGCGGGAAATGCAGGGTCCATGGGGATGTTTTATGCCAGCACGGCCGGTAATGGGAAGAGAGTCACTGCTGTTGGATCCTTCGACAATACTAAGTCTCTTTCGCTATTGAATGAGTCAAGATACAGCGTTGACGGAGGACCTGAGCGTGAATTTGGCCATTTGAGTGGTAGGCCGAGTGCTTGGAAGGACGTCAAGCTTCCACTCTGGGCTCTTAACTACGACACAACAGTTCCTGACGACGGTTGTGACGAATTTCCCAAGAACACGCCCGATCTCAGCAAGTACATCGTCCTTCTCCGACGAGGCACATGTACTTTCGATCAGAAAGCCACCAACGCGGTAAAAGCTGGTGCCAAGTACATCATGTTCTACAGCAACAAGGAAGATCTCGCCCCTTTTACCGTCGCAGCAGTTGAAGGTATCAAAGCGGCGAGTATCGTGTCTATCAAACAGGGTCAGGACTGGATCACAGACCTCAAGGCAAAGAAGAAGATTGTTATGAGCATGTCGGATGGAAGCGACGGGAATGTTATTCTTGAGCAGAGCCCCAATAACGTCACGGCTGGTGCAGCTAGTATCTTTTCTTCCTGGGGCCCAACATGGGAGATGGACGTCAAACCTCAATTCGGAGCTCCAGGTGGTAAAATCCTCTCAACATATCCCCGAAGCATGGGAAGCTATGCTGTGTTGTCTGGTACTTCCATGGCCTCCCCTCTCGTTGCTGGTATTTTCGCTCTCATCGCTGAAGTCAGAGGGACTCGCGACCCTTCGTTGATTGAGAACTTGCTCTCAGCTAATGCTAAACCGCAACTATTCAATGATGGAAAAGCTTTCCATGACTTCCTTGCGCCTGTTCCGCAGCAGGGTGGCGGTATCTTGCAGGCTCACGATGCCGCCCACGCAAAGATTCTTCTATCTCCTTCGAGCCTTTCGTTCAACGACACGGATAATTTTGCCGAGTCGCTGAACTTTACGCTTAAGAATACGGGCAAGAAACAGGTTGACTTACAGATCTCTCACGTTCCCGCCGTCACTGCGTTCACGCTGGTCAAAAACACCATCTATCCAGATGACTTCCCGAACGACTTCGCCGACGAGAAGGCTAGTCTCAAGTTCAGCGAATCCAAGGTCACAATTGATGCTGGTGAGAGTATTGTCATTGAGGTTCTCGCTACACCCCCCAAGGGTCTCAACGCAACTCGTCTGCCTGTCTGGTCAGGCTACGTAGCCATCAACGGTACCGACGGTACATCTCTATCGATTCCCTATCAGGGTCTCACTGGGTCACTCCATAACTCCATGGTCCTCGGTCCCAAAGATACATGGATCGCAAACTCAACCGACGAGAACCGCTTCCCTATGCCAGACAACACAACCTGGACACTCCCCAAGCCTGGTACCGCAAACAACCTCACAGACACACTCCCCGGTCTTACTTGGTTCCTGGCCCTTGGCTCAGCCAAACTTCACGCAGAAATCATGCCTGTGACCACTGAAAAGCCATCTGGCTCAAAGAAGCCTCGTGTGCTTGGCGAACCCGTCGACTTTCCCCTGCTGTGGAACGCAATGGGTGCCAACTCGCAAGCTTTCACTGGTGAACTTGCGGATGGTACATTTTTGCCTGCGGGACAGTACGTTGTTCGATATCGAGCACTGCGAATCTTTGGAGATGAGACGAAGAAAGAGGATTGGGACCAAGCGTATTCGCCTGTATTCACAATCCGATACAACAAGTAAGACATTTTTGTATGCCTTCGCAGGCATTTATGAGAGTTTTTCCTTCATGTACAAAAGCATCAGAGATGTATTATGGGTCGGGATTTGGTTTGGGTCCAGAATTTGGGTATTAGTTAATTATCAGGATAATTACGCTTAGATTAGAATAAAGCCGTGGCTGCTAGTACTGCTGCAGACAGAATTAAGAATAGAATCTGTTCATACGACTTTAGGTCATACAGTAGAAGAACACATCTCACTGTGAACAATGTTAAACTTAGCATGCCAAAGATATCCATGTCGGTCACCGACAGAACTGGCCTACTATGCCGACACTGTCGGATTGTTAAGATGTAGCTGTTGGTAATGCTATAGAATCAAGAACCATCATTGAATCATGACCTCAGAGCAAAACTGAATTGAGCTAATGTAGTTACAACCTTGGGATAAACCTTGACCATTACGCCTTCTTTCCATGAAGTTTCTGCTTCAACTTCTGAATAGCACGCGCCCCCTTCTTGAGCACAAATGTGGCATACTCGCCATGTCCTTCCATATCCTTCGATGCTCGCTTCTTGATGTTCATGTACTCAACACGGTCCTCCTCTCTCTCTCCAATTGGAACAACGACGCCAGCATAGCGGAACATGATCACATTCAGGATCATGCGGCACATGCGTCCATTGCCGTCCTGAAATGGGTGGATCTCAACAAATTTGAGCGAGTACTTGGATGCCAGAGAAAAAGGATCGAGCGAATTCTGAGACTCTCCGTCCTCAATCTCTTTCTTCAAGTCGGCACACATCTTTGCCATGTTGGTAGGGATGTACTTTGGCGGAGTGAACATGGTGTTGCCAGCGCCGACAAAAACATCGCGGTATTTGCCAGCATACTTCTCGTATGGCACTTCTGGAAATTTCTTTTCTGGGTCGACGATCGAAACGCCCTTGCAGAGGATTGCGTGCGTATCCTTGATGAGGGTCTCCGTCATGTCTTCCTGGAGAATGACAAAGTGGTGGATGATGTGCTGGAATGCTCGCATGTGCTGAACAATCTCTCGACGACCTCGAAGGACGTATTGACGAGGCAGATTGCGCAGTGTCTTGTCTTGGTTGTACAACTCGAGGAGCTTCGATTCGTAGTCCGCGTCACGCTCATCGACCTCAGGAACAGGTTCTCCTCGCAAGATCTTGCGGCAAAGATGAAGAGTAACGTCGTATCCGAGCCCGGCACCCTCAATCCTGTTGCTACCAAAGATTGCCTGAATGATGGAGTCATGAATCGCCTTGATGAGGACCTCTTGTTGCTCTGGCGTGCGTTCAACGTCTCTCATGGAGCCAAGGTATCGAGTGGCCTTTTCGAAAAGGGCCTTGGGGTCTTGATTGGCCTCGTAGGTGCGATAGCTAGTATCGGCGCGGATTGTCATGGGGACTTCGGCAGAGGGTCGCCGCATTGTAGGCCAGTTCTGGCGGAGAGACTTGTGTAGGTCAGCGAACATCATGCTACGCTTGACGGGGCTGGAAGGGGCAGCAGTAGGAGTAGCAGAAGAAGAAGAAGGGTCTTCAAAGAGATTTCCAACAGGCTTTCGCTTGTGACTTGGGCTAGAAGGAATCTCCATTGTGGTGTAGTGATGCAGTAATGGGTGACCGATGCAAGACAGAAGAGTTCGAGTTGGATAATGAGGAAGAAAAGAAGAAAAGAAAAGAAAAGAAGGAAGAAGGGCCAGAGACGGCTATTTATACTTGAGATCTTGAGGGTTATGAATCACTGTGAAGATATGAATCACTGCCTAACTTTATGGTTCATGAGCGCATTTCGAGCGTGATTCACTCCTCTCTCAGTCACGAGCCTTGTTTGTATAGTGGTTGATCATAAGGTTAGGTTATGATCGATCACTTAGGAGTTACAGGTAGATTGACAAGAGTGAACCCAATAAATGAGTGAATGGAGAAGGAAAGAAGAGGATTGAAACATTCAGTATTGGATAAACTTTTGAATCACTACCTTTGTGAGACAGTTCATGCGTGAATATCCAGAAATAAGTTTCATTTCAATGTTGCTCAGAAATTTGGAAGTTTATTTGCAAAGTATGCACCATAATGACAAACTTAGACCAAATTTATGGAACCTAAGTACAAGTTTACGACATTTCATTCAAGAACTTACTACTGGCTAAGTATACATTTAGAGCTTCTTTATTGTAACTGGAGGTGGCAATGACCTGAGATGATCATATGAGATCTCATCAGACCTCATCAACATTTCAAGATTGGAACATCAATATGTACTAAATATCGACATGGTCTAGTGCTTTGTACTAACTGGGTCCTAGTAGTTTGCCTTAAATATAAAATATGTATACCTCATCTAATATTATGAAAGCGAAGTGTATACTCAATCGAAAGCCATCTTAGAGGTCTCAAAACTCCAAGCCTCGAGAGTCGAGCATATCGGATTAAACAGTTTTTATGATCACAGCTCATGACTTCAAACGGAGCACGGGATTGTTGAGGAAATTTTTGATTAATGTATTGTCTTGGAAGGTTCAAATTGGTTCATTACATACGTATCTTTCAACAAATTCATTAGTATGCCACCATGGTGTTCAATCCATCCAACTCTCGCTGCCAGTTACGGTGCTGGCTGATGTTGTAAACAAACTTCTCCAGGAAACCCTTGGCATCAGAGGCAACAGTGACAATTTCCTTGAGGCTATCAGGTGAGGCGTTCTTGAGAGTCACGACACCGTAGCTGTCAACAACACCACTGCCATCGGTTTCAGAAAGGGCAACCCCGGGCAATCGGATGGCCTTATTGATCAGATCAACAGCCTCGCCAGTACCACCTATGGTCTTGAGGTGACCAAAGGCTTCTTGAATGTAGTGAAGAGCTCGGCCATTCTTAGACAGAGTCTGGATAGACTTCTCGCCACCGGGGATGAAGATGGCGTCGAACATGGTGCTGCGCTGGCCTTCGAGATGGTGGTCAGGGACAATTCCCTTGGAAGAGGAGGAGTCCTCGTTAGCGGAGAAGATGGCAGAGCGGCGAGGTGCGATAACAAAGGGGAGGGCGCTCTGGGCCTTGATGGCGGCGTAGACGGCGTTGAAAGCCATGGGGTCGTAACCATCAGCGATGATGATGGCGATGCGGCGAGACTTGATAGTGGGAGTCTTGGGAAGGAAGTCCATCTGGCTCAGATTCTTGGCCTTCTTTCCAGGGTTAGGCTTAGACTCAGCAGGCTTCTTGCCGCCGACCATTTCTGCGATCATGTTGGCAAGTTCTCCGTCGATCTCACCCAGACGCTGAGTCAAGCGTTCATAAACAATCGGTTCATCGCAGTGGTCCAACTCGAAGGAGAAGGCGGCCTGAACGTGCGACTTCTCAATTTCGGAAAGAGAATTGTAGAAGAGCTGGGCCTGGGAGAAGTGGTCCTTAAACTTCTTGCTGAGAGCACGCTGCTTGATGCCAGCAAGTTTCTGCTGATATTCAACGTAAGCACCCTCGCTTTCAGTCGCAGCGGGCTGGTGGCCATATCGGTTAGGCCAGTAGTTGACCTTGCCCTTGGAAATAGTGTGTCGCATGGCGCCATCACGGTTGAAGTTCATGACAGGGCAGACTGGCTTGTTGATGGGCAGCTCCTCCCAGTTGATACCCAGTCGGCTGAGTTGAGTATCTTGGTAAGAGAAATTTCGGCCCTGAAGGAGGGGGTCGTCCGAGAAGCCGATACCAGGAACAACATGGCTGGTACAGAAGGCTACTTGCTCAGTCTCGGTGAAATACTCATCGACAGTACGGTTGAGCTCGAGCTCGCCGATGTAGCGGACTGGAATCAAATCCTCAGGCCAAACCTTGGTGGCGTCAAGGATGTCAAAGTCGAAATCGTGCTCTTGTGACTCCTCAAGAACCTGGATACCGAACTTCCACTTGGGGTACGCGCCGTTTTCGATGGCTTCATTCAGATCCTTGCGATGGAAGTCGGGGTCTTGGCCAGCCAGCTTAAGCGCCTCGTCCCAGACAAGAGAGTGAACACCCAACTCCGGAGTAAAATGGAACTTGACAAATCGGCGCTCGCCCTTGTCGTTGATCAAGGTAAAGGTGTTGACACCGAATCCTTGCATCATGCGATACGATCGAGGAATTGCGCGATCAGACATAGCCCAGGTGTACATGTGAGTCGCCTCTGAATGTCCGAAAACAAAGTCCCAGAAATTGTTGTGCGCAGACTGCGCTTGGGGAACCTCGTTATGCGGCTCGGGCTTTCCAGCATGGACCATATCGGGGAACTTCATGGCATCTTGAATAAAGAAAACGGGTATATTGTTCCCGACGATGTCAAAGTTGCCCTAGAAGGAAGGAGCGTTAGAGTTTGTCCAAATAGAGTTGCTGTGATATTCTTGAGAGTTGAGCTTGGTGTTGAGGGCATTCACAAACCTCTTGTGTATAAAATTTGACAGCAAATCCGCGAACATCGCGAACGGTATCAGCAGAGCCGCGACTTCCCAAAACAGTAGAGAATCGAACAAAGACTGGAGTTTCTCGGGAGGTATCGGTAAAGACGCCGGCCTTTGTGACATCCGCGGCGGACTCAAACAATCTGAATATGCCATGAGCACCAGCACCACGGGCGTGAACAACTCGTTCGGGAATGCGCTCGTGGTCGAATCGGTGAATCTGGAATTCTATGGTCAGGATTTGAAGTTCATGAGTACACGACATCGCATACCTTCTCACGGCCGAATGGGTCCTCCAGCAGCATAGGGCCAGTCTGATCCTCGCTGTTCACGCGCAGCCAGTGATCGGTGTTGTTCTGCTTGACGCCATAGTCGGAAGTGATTCTGGTGTTCTCGCTAGGCTCGACCATGTTGGCCTTGAGCTGATCGATCTTGTCGTTTCCGTGACCCATGACCGCGTGCTTGATAGCTCCAGTAACTTGCTCGGTCATGTCGAATCTTGAGGTTTGTTGACAGAGATAGGATTATCTAGTTCACAGGGGACCGAATTCAAAGGATTCCGGGTTTTTGGACATTTTTGTATTGCTTCGAGAGCTCAGAGAAGCACGTTGGGTTTACGTCACACACGCGTTGTCGATTCATCGGCCGCGGGGAAGCTGCCAGGTGCAATCACTAACAAGAATCGTCATATTTGGTAAGGAACATAAAGAATTGGCCTATGGGAAGTCGAGAATTTCAAACGAGGACGTGAGGAATGTGATTTGTGATGCGATCGCGATCCGTGTTTTGGGAGAAGGTGGTTTTACCGTTACACCTGGAACGAAAGGTCCGGTCTTTCTGTCCCACTCTTTCCATATTTGTCCTGCATCTGCCATTCAAGAGACTCAACAAATGGCCGAGGTTGTTTTGTAATGGGGAATTTATGTGGAATCTTCAGGCCTGTCATGCTCGATGACCGCTACAATTCTTAATTTGGAAGAGGTGGTTGTTTTTCTATGGATCTTCGAGAAGCCCAGATAGTTTGATCGTCCAGATCGTTAAGAGGCTATTGACAAGGACGACAATCCCATATTGCCGGGTCAAATTTCAATATTTCCATGCATACAAATGCCGAAAGCATCATTTAGCATTTAAAGTTCACATTTCCTTCTCAGTATCCGACATATCCGTTCCTGATGTCTTGTCTTCACGATATCCAAGTTGTTACGTGGGGCTGTTGTCAAAGCGACGTCAATCTACGTCATCGATATAGTATCAGTCCCTGTTATTCTGTCACAGTCAAACAATTCAAGAGAAATCAATGTAGAAAAAACTGTTAATCCTTCATATTATTGTGTCTGCGACCGAAATTTCTCTTCCCATTCTTGGCTGTGATATCTTCCACTTAGATTATCACCAACTCCACGTCTGATACTAAACACAATGCCTGGTGAAGTGATCGACCGCCCTAATCCGGCTCCATTGGATAGTCATCTTCCAGATGCAGCTCTTGAATTGGCGTTGAAGGTACCAAAGAAGAATTTAGACAAGAAGATTGCCCAATCTCTCAACGATTTCCAGCATGCCGCATGCTACATTGCAGGGTGTGAGTTGAGTTGGGCCAAGCATGGGTGTAGCGCATGAAGCTGACGCCAAGACTTAGCTATGATCTTTCTTAGAGACAATGTCTTGCTCGAAAGGGATCTCAAAAAGGAAGATATCAAGCCTCGTTTGTTGGGTATGTGGAATCTCATCATCTACGTTCCCTCGACTAACCGTGAAAAGGTCACTGGGGAACATGTCCAGGCATTATTCTGGTTTGGTCTCATTTGAACCTCCTCATCCGTAACCATGACTTGGAGATGATCTTTGTGATCGGACCCGGTCACGGTGCTCCTGCTGCTTTGGCTTCGCTTTGGATCGAGGGATCTCTTGAGCGATTCTTCCCTCAGAAGTATGGTGTCAGCAAGGATGGTTTGCGAAACCTCATTACCGGCTTCTCGGTACCTGGAGGCTTCCCTAGGTAAAACAAGTGTTCAGCCTCAGAACAAGACAAAGCTGACCAGTTTAGTCACATCAACTCCGAAACTCCGGGTTCCATCCATGAGGGTGGTGAGCTAGGTTATTCTCTAGCTGTTTCATTTGGTGCAGTCATGGATAACCCAGATCTCATTGTCACCTGTCTTGTTGGAGATGGTGAAGCCGAGAGTGGCCCTACTGCAGCGTGAGTTATTCACACCTTTCTCGTTGAACTTTTCTAATTGTGTCTAGTGCATGGCACTCGATCAAGTACATTGACCCCGCCGAGTCTGGAGCTGTCATTCCCATTCTTCACGTCAACGGTTTCAAGATCAGCGAGAGGACCATCTTTGGATGCATGGACAACAAGGAGCTTGCTAGTCTATTCGCTGGCTATGGATATCAGCCAGTTATAGTGGAAACCCTTGATGAGATTGATGATGAGCTTTCGGGTGCTTTGGAGTGGGCTGTCAGCGAGATCAAGCAGATCCAGAAGGCGGCGCGAGATGGTAAGCCCATTGTCAAGCCACGCTGGCCCATGATTGTTCTTCGAACTCCAAAGGGATGGACAGGCCCCAAGAAGGTCGACGGCGAGTTTATTGAAGGCTCCTTTCACTCTCACCAGATTCCTGTCCCCGGCGCGAGCAAGGATGAGGAGCATCTTAAGATTCTGCAGGACTGGCTCAAGACTTATGGTACGGACCACTTGCTCAAGGATGGTAAGCCCTCCGAGGGTATCTTGGAGATCATTCCCCAAAAGGATGACAAGCGACTTGGACAACTCAAGAAGACATACGACCCTTACCAGCAATTGAACTTACCCGAGTGGAAGACGTTCGGCGTCGAGAAGCATTCGCAAAACAGTTGCATGAAGCAAACTGGCAATTTCTTGAACCAGGTTATTAAGGAAAACCCCAAGAGCTTCCGTATCTTCTCTCCTGATGAATTGGAGAGCAACAAGCTCAGCGCTGTTTTCGAGAATACCAGCCGAAACTTTCAGTGGGACGAGTTCTCTCGTGCTCAAGGAGGCAGAGTTATCGAGATCTTGTCTGAGCATTGCTGTCAGGGATGGATGCAGGTAAGTAACTGGGACACAAATGCGTATATCATGCTAACACCTAGGAGGGATACACTCTCACTGGTCGAACTGCTCTCTTCCCCAGCTATGAGTCTTTCTTGGGTATCATCCACACCATGATGGTGCAGTACTCCAAGTTCAATAAGATCGCTCGTGAGACTAAATGGAGAGGCGATCTCAGCTCAATCAACTACATCGAGACCAGTACTTGGGCTCGCCAGGAACACAACGGTTTCTCTCATCAGAACCCATCTTTCATTGGGTCTGTCCTCAACCTCAAGGCCGAGGCAGCACGCGTGTACCTGCCTCCCGATGCCAATTGTTTCCTAAGCACTATTCACCACTGTCTCAAATCGAAGAACTATGTCAACCTCATGATTGGTTCCAAGCAGCCAACTGGGGTCTATCTATCCCCAGATGAGGCGGCTGAGCACTGCAGAAAGGGCGCAAGCATCTGGGAATTTGCCTCTACTGATAGCGGCAAAGAACCAGATGTTGTGATTGTCGGTATTGGTGTCGAAGTGACTTTTGAGGTTGTCAAGGCTGCCGAGGTTCTGCGCACTTTCGCTCCCGAGCTCAGAGTTCGCGTCGTGAACGTCACCGACCTCATGGTTTTGGCCGCCGAGTCTCGTCACCCTCACGCACTCAGCCGAGCTGACTTCCTCGACATGTTTACAGAGGACAAGGCAGTGTGCTTCAACTACCACGGATACGCCGCTGAGCTTCAAGGTCTTCTCTTTGGACGTCCTGGTTTGCATCGCATGACTGTCGAGGGATACAAGGAAGAAGGCAGCACCACCACGCCATTCGACATGATGCTCCTGAACTTGGTTAGTCGATTTGATGTCGCTAAGCGTGCGCTCAAGGGTGCCGCTGAGTCGAGTGACAAGGTCAAGGCCAAGCTTGATGAGGCGCTGAAGAAGATCGATGATAGGGTTGCGGAGGTGAAGAAGTACATCCAGGATGAAGGCAAGGGTAAGTAAAATGCCACACACTGAAGAGTTTCAGCACTAACCAATGACAGATCCTGAGGACTTATACGATATGCCCAAGTTTTAAAGACTCGCAAGGTTGAAGGAATATGGTAATGAAAAGTTTGGAGTAATTTGATGAGATTAGAGAATGAGTTTATGAGTTTAATGTAATTCTTGTTCATTTGCTTTGCATACATCTCTTGGGACTTGCAGTGCACATATCAGTAAGAGCATTTAAATCATATAACGTATTGGCCCTACAAGCCTCACGCCGTCCAAAGAGACAATCCATGTGTCTCTGAATTTTAGTAAAGTATCGTTGACATGGGCAAGGATTTGAAGCCAGGGTCGAAGTGGTCTAGACTCTGGAACTCAACCAATCAAGACGCGCAAAAGAATGCCTCAGTGACGATTCAGGCAATTCTGAACCTTGGGCCGGAGATAGCATGGATACACGATACGAAGTGAGAGGAGAAACTGCAAAACTTACCTAAGGAATATATCTTCTAAGGCGCATAAATTAAGTCATAGATTAGCCTACGATTTTATGATCTCAATATTAGATCGTAGTCTCGTTGTATTAGGGGGTGTGCTTTGGGTATATCGCACAACACAGACCTGAGGGAAGACTATTACAGAATGTGGGTGGTTTATAAACTGACTAAGGGCTGTATACTATACTGTTTAGCGACTTCCTCCCTTCCTAATCTACTCTAATTGGTCCTGGCCTTCTTGTTTGGCGCATCGACCTCAGAATCGGAGTCATGTGCCTTCCGCTTGCCACTGTAGGTCTGTTTCTGGCTAATCTTAGTGCTAAAGTCGAGATCCATCGACATCGTGTCGTCGAGATCATTTCCACCCTGTTCATTGTCGGGAGTTTGCGTCTGGTGAAGTACAGTGGTGCCCGACATCTCGCTATCTTCATTTCCATCCTGTCCATTGCTGAACTGGTCGAGTGTGTCTAGACCCTGGTAGCTACTCAAGCTCTCTGCTCGAGCTACCTCTTGTTGAATACGCTCTATAACTTTCTCCATATCATCGCACTCTGTCACTGCCTTGAAATATTTTCCGAAACGCAGATCTTCGACTATTTCCATGTACATCGGGTTTGAGCTATGAAACAATTAGGAAGAGTCATACACATCGATCAGGTTTATGTCTTACGAATGATAATCCCTGTAAAACTGAGCAAGTTCTTGTTTCGAATTCCTTTGAGTCAAATCCTTGCAAGCACTTTCGTATAGGGGGCGGAAACTCTTCTGACCGTACGACAGAAGCTTATTGTAACATCTCACGACCTCTCTAGCATGGTAGATACCGAATAACGGTAAAGGGCGGAGAAGATCGTGTAGGTGAGCTTGTCGCGGCAGGCTCCGACACTCACTATCGTCCAAGAGAGTGTTCGCCGCCTTCAGTGCAAGCAGCGTTTCGTTCATTGCGACCAGGTCGCTGATTTGTTCGAGCTTTTTAATAAATGGAGCTAATAGAGTTAACTTTTTCCTGGTTTCTGCCGATCCTCAGAAACATACCCGGATGAGTATCGACACGTCTTGAGCTGCCGTTTGAGGAACTCATGATTGTGATATGTAAGAGTGGGTTGGACGTAATAGTAACAGGTGGTGATAAAGAATTGTGAAGCTATGAAATAAGATCAAGACAGCTTCTATGGTTGACGATTTAATGAACCCAGGTACGGGTCGTCCCATTGCGAATTTGTTAAGTGCTATTGGGGAAGCTGCTACCATGCGACAGCGAATCAGAATGGAAAGACCAAAGATCATAAAGAGATCAGTCACCTTAAGTAGCCTTTGGAGGAAGGCATGAGAAAGCGTGTTCCATCTTTGTCAATATTTAGGCTCCTCAGGATAAAGTCTTACATGCCTGACCTAAATCTTTGATGATTCATATGAGCTATGATGAATCGTCGCTGAAGATTGTTTGGACTGGTTTCCTTTACTATTATATATAAATTAAAACACTCAAACTTTCATTACTACCAGTAGGCTATTTACTCATCCAGTTCTATGAAGTGTTTCTCGTTTTCTAACTTGAACTCGTTGACACACTTCAAGTTACCCTACAACGTATTGTGATGAAACAAAATTATTGAAATAGGAAGCCAAATTTATCTAAGGTAATTTTTTAGGAAAGAAAATTAGAGGAAGAGAGCAACAATGGAAAGTTCTACTGAGGAGACAAAAGCGTTAGGCCGGTCGTGTTCGTGCCTGTTTCTTTCCTCGACGTCTGAAAACCCACATCCTTCATCCTTCTACCCTCAAATACACCAACACTCAACATGAACTCCCTGAACACTATCCAAAACACCAAAATCGAGGCCATCTTGACGGAAGGCTACAATGATCATGTCAAAATCGCGTTCTAGAGCCTCAACTGTCCAGTCTGCCTCATCAAGTCGCGTAATCTGAGGCACTGCCTTCTGCGATACGAGAGGATCAGCCCAAGCCACATCGACCTGACCAGTCTTGACAAGACTCTTAGCAAGCTCAAGACCTGGGGAGTTGGCGAGGTGAGACTGCCCACGCTTGAAACCGATGCCAACCACAAGGACGCGTGGTCGAATGCCGCTCCCGCTCTCAGTACAGAGGCGCGTAACAGCGCGTTCCGCAATCTCGGAAGGACGAGCATGCATCTTTTCAGCTGCTGCCCGCAGAAGAGGAAAACTGCTGTTGGAAAGCAGGTACCATGGGTTGACAGGAATGCAATGACCACCAACACCCAGACCTGGTGAGAAGGGCTGATAGCCGAATGGTTTGCTAGAAGCTGCGCGACAAACCTCGTATGGGTCGATGCCATGGGTGCCGCAAGCATCAGCCATCTCGTTGGCATAGGCGATACAGATCATACGCTGACAGTTCTCATACAACTTCATCATCTCAGCTACCTCTGGCTTTGACACAGGGACGACATGGTCAAAACTCTGCGAATAGAGCCTCATGATAGCATCAAGAGATCCTGGGACAATGTCGTCGAGCCCAGAGACAATTTTGGGTATCGATTGCGCCGGTGGTTCAACACGGCCAGGATCAACGCGCTCTGGAGACATGCCTGCGAAGAACCCACGATCTTTCGCCAGAGGGCCGAGGAGAGCGCGCGTCATTCCTACTGCCACTGAACTCTCCACCACCACGACAGCCCCCTGACGTCCATAGAGCTTGACGACAGCCAGAGAACTCCGGAGGTATGATGAGTCGATAGTTTTGTTGTCAAGCAGAAGAGTCGGCAACGAGATGAGAAAGTGGGTGGCCTCCGCGAGGTCTGGTGCTTTGCTTGTGAACCTGGCTCGACTGCCAATGGGTTGCTTCTGGGTCAACTGCTGCGTTCGAGCTTCTGATACATCATACCCAAGCACATCGTGGTTCTTGGAGAAAACATCGACC
The DNA here is from genome assembly GCA_013184415.1 of Fusarium concolor. Lineage (NCBI taxonomy): Eukaryota > Fungi > Ascomycota > Sordariomycetes > Hypocreales > Nectriaceae > Fusarium > Fusarium concolor. The sequence goes on from JABCJY010000464.1 coordinate 16,115, forward strand.
AGATGCTCACCGACGTACCCGACTCCAATGACAGCAACGAGTGGCTCGGAAGCCGAGTCAATGGGCTTCGTCACGACATGTTGGAAGACATCTTCTGCTTCTGATATCTCACTAGGAGGAGTGATATCGTAGTATTCTCGGCTGGAGACGTTCCACGACTTGGTATCTGGTTCATGACTAACAAAAGTCAACCCCTGAACAATGAGGCTCTCCGCAAGAAGTTGGGCCATGATGGTAACGATCGACAATAAACGAGTGAATGGGGTGGAGTGAGTCAAAGTTCCCAAAATTATTGGGGCTAGAGGGCAGCATATGTATCATCACCGCGACTACGGGCTCGTATCGATCTATCCATCGAGACTTCAGGCATTACAGCACATCTGCGGATCGAGAGCTTTGCCGTTTCTTTTCTCCAAGTCAGCGGCTTTACCGAACGGCGTCAGGCCTCAGCAAACGGAACCTTTTGCACGTTACTCCGAGGCATCGAGCGGAAGCTCGGACAACGGCAATATTTGCCCCTGCCTAGCTAAACGCATCCGGCCACGCAGGATCTTCACACCAACGAAGCTGTGATTGCGAAGTCACAAAAGACTGAAACTAGAAACAGCCACTTCGCAATCCTTACTCAAGGAAACTTGCAAGAGCCAATACAGCCTCACCGGTGCCTTGGTCAATTCCTTGTATCCTATGCAGGAGTTGACTAGACTAGAAGCACTGCATCTATTTCAGCTGACGTACCTGAACTAGCATCCTAGTTTAGTTCAGCTGTTGCACATGACGACGAGGATATATCCAGGTCGAAGATCAGTTTGGTCCCTGGCTCAATCTGCGAATGCATTTCCAAATGAGGAGATGTCAACATGCCGCTGTCTTGGGCCGTGCGATGAGACACACTCATGGGCGTGCAAGGCGTGGTAACTTACAAAAGAGTCTTGGAAATTTCGGTCAGAATGTCGATGAAATCTTTTCATTCAGGTTCTGATTGATACTTGCCGGGATATAACGAGAGCCTCAACTCAGTAGTGCGGGCGTTGACAATTGGTTCCTGACGCCAAGACGGACCTGCAGGTATACCTGAGTTTATTAATGCATTCACTCGAGCAATCAGAATGGGTTGAGGATGATTGCATGAGGTATTGGCTAAATATTCATCGTGATACTGCCAAGAACGATAATCTAGTAATAGATCTTCGAAGTACATATAGTGGCGTCATGGACTTGAGCTGAACAAGGTTACACCAGGTTGCGAAACACATCAGTTATCTTTCCGACGGGCATTAAGCTTACTGCATCTGTATTGTCTCACCAATCGCGACAAGGATTCCATGGCTGGTTGTCTCAAACTGGCAGCCAACCTTTGAAACCTATTCTGGACCTTGCAGCGGCACACAAGAAGAAATACGAGTGTGCCCCAAGGGAAACCCGGATCTTCCGACTGGAAGAGGCTGAAAAAGAATTGCTGGCTGCAGGTGACCCGCGCCTTTGGGTACCCACCTCACGAAGTTGCGAGCCGTCCGTCTTGGGATACTGGCAAGGCCATTTACTTGGAATCGATGATCGACAGCCAGCTCAGCAATATGCGCGGTAATGTGACATTGGAAAGGTGACGACGCAGTTGTCCTGTTTATGGACATCGATGAGCTAATATCTGCAAGTCGAGCATTATTCACTACCGGTGACTGAAAGGATCAAAGACACGACATCACTTGGAGAGAAAACAATAAATCAGAGACATGGCCTCATCTGATAATGGCTGGCTAGCTGTTGGGGAAAGGCTAATATTGCTTCCAACGTGGATCCTCATTGTCTTAGGTGGCCTAGTATGGAGACCTAGGATGCGGCATCCAGCGGGCAACTACATTCAACCTGGCTGAGTGTGTCTCTCGTGTTCAAGGTGCAGGATTTGGCGTTCAATACATCTCACTCCTTAAATTAGTTGTTTACCTGGCTCAAGCAAGGAGCCGCAGCCAGGCTTGACCCATGTAGATAAACTCTGGCTCCGCTCGAAGCTTCATACAATTACCCATCGGCCGCTCGCATCGTCACTCGTTCAACATCACCATTTTATATTGATTTGTTCCTAGGCTATCAGTTTTTGTTTCAGAACACCGTTCGAAATGCAAACCAGCCTCGCCCTCACCCTTGCTTCCCTGCTGATTGATGCGGGGACTGTCCTGGCTGGACCCGTCTTTGCGGCGGGTGACCTCTGCCATTGGGACATTCGAAGTTGAGAAAGCGTGCTGAATGTGGTCTTGGGATTGGCTCGTGCAATGCTGGATCCTGTTGCTCAGAGAGTGGCTTCTGCGGAACGACCGAAGACTTTTGTGGTGGTTCGGCCTGCCAGCTTGAGTACAGTGATTCGTGTGATACTTTGTGAGTACTGTCTAAAGCTTTGGAATCACAAGATGATTTTTGAATCTTCAAAGTCCTCGTACTGCAGTATCGGGCATGGAAAACTGACATGGAACTAGCTTCGGGCCTCGTGGAAGCAGCACGCAAGGGATTTCCCGGCCAAAAATTGGCAATGTGCCTTATGGTATGTCTTCGCGTCTCCTTTGGTGGTTATATGCATCATTTGAACGCTTACAGAATCATCACAGGCAGCACTATCACAACTTGCACGACATCAGGGGTGATTGCTCTAACATTCGATGATGGTCCTCTTGACTATACCAATGAAATTCTGGACCTATTGGACGAGAAAAATGTCAAGGCCACGTTCTTTGTTGCGGGAAACAACAGGGGCAAGGGACACATGGATGACTCTTCCAACCCATGGCCCGCTATAATGAGACGAATGAACTCTGCAGGCCATCACATTGCCAGCCACACTTGGACTCATCGCAACCTTAACGAGGTCAACAGCACTATCCGACGATCTGAGATGATCTACAACGAGATGGCTTTTCGTAATCTCTTTGGTTGGATTCCAACCTACATGCGTCCGCCCTACCTTGAATGCAACGCAGAATCTGGCTGCCTCGATGAAATGTCCGAGCTTGGCTACCATGCCATTGACCAGAACGTTGACACTAAGGACTATGAGAATGACAGTCCTGAGTTGATTCAGAACTCAAAGAACAGGTATTCTTCTGGCGTCTCGTCTGACTCGGACAACAACCAGTACATTGTTCTGGCACACGATGTACACGCACAAACCGTCCGCAACCTAACCTCTTTCATGATCGACACGGCTCAAGATCGCGGTTACAGGCTTGTCACTGTTGGAGAATGTCTCGGAGACCCTAAGGAGAACTGGTACCGACCTGCTTCCCGAGGGCGCGATGTTACGTCCACCGAGCCGGCTACCCCTACCCGAACTTCCTCTCCTACCAGCGTGTCGGTGTCTACGAGCAGAGTTACTTCTACGGGTCTTACCATTTCTCCCAACCAGAGGTGCGGTGGTGACGCAGGCTATACTTGCCAGGGATCCCGCTTTGGAAGCTGCTGTTCCTGGTATGGCTACTGGTACGTGTCTCTCTTTTCCCATTTGCAAGGTTCGGGTTTCTAACTTCATCTCAGTGGATCCAGTGAAAGCTACTGCGGTACTGGCTGCGATGCTGACTTTGGGTCGTGCACACCTCCCGAGGGTGACATTCACGACACCACCAACGGTCTTTGTGGCCCCGAGGTCAAGGCCTCATGCGCCAAGTTCGGAGAGAAGACCTGTTGCTCCAAGTATGGGTTCTGGTAAGCATCATTTTTAGACCGAGTTATCAGGTCTGGCTAACATATCACAGCGGTAATACTGCTGCCCACTGCGGAACCGGTTGCCAGGGGGGCTTTGGAAAGTGCAACTGAGGTGCATGATTATCCATTAATAGGATGTTCACGGTGTGATCCAGACGGGAGTGGCTTGCAGGATGGGTAATACGATAGAAACGCTGTCGGGATATTGTTGCTTACTTTCTTGGATCCCTTTCGGATCATTAATTGTTCACTTTGTGGATACTTCTAGCTTGATAGCTATTGTTTAAACTTGATTGGATTGATTGACTGGGATTTCTCCAATAAAAATGATTGAAGTTGTCAATATCACATATCCTTTCAGCTGTCCCAGCATAAACATGGCCTGCAATGTGCATGGAACTTTTTTCTTTGCTGAAAATTTTGAGGTTTAGCTTAAATTACGAGTCTCATGTATCACAAACTTGCATTTACACTTACAGCCTCCTAAATTAGAAATCCCATGCCGCTAGTATGCACTATTTCCGTCGTATCACCACAAGAAACGCGTCATGGCCTCATTTTATCCCACTCAAGCTGCATATACCAGATCTCTAAGCTTACTGGATAAGTCTAACTTGCAAACAACCAATTAGTCGTGGTGATCGGCGTGGGGCTCCGCAACCCGAGCGTTACACTACATCTCGGGATGCTACTGAGCATAAACAAGGTTATTTGTTTCACAGACCTATATGTCTTGGTTGGAAACAGGGTTATGCTGGTGGGATAACGGGACGGAGCTGGGATATGGCCTGGGCTAATCGGGTAGCGTAGATCGTCACCTAAATCTTGCATATTTCGTGCTGAGTTTGTTGGCAGTGTGGTGCGGCTGCATATGTTGTTTTATATATGCGTTTGTTGGTGTGAGTGGGCTACTGCAGGTCCAGCCGTGCTTGTTCGGGTTGGGCCGTGGACTTGAGTTTGAGTTTGAGTTTAAGCTTGACTGGAGTTCTTGTTTATGGTGTTGGTGTGTACTAGAAGAAGATTCTAGATGCGGTTTTGAGTCCAAACTGAGTAATCATGAGTTCCAGTTTGGACTCAAAGGTGATCAACAAACGTGGGAAACTCTTCAATATGTCTATGAATCATTACTCAACTAAACCAAAGAGTTAATCTCGAATTTCTCCGTATTCTTACAGATAGATCTGAGTATTTTCTTCTGCAAAGACCCGAAAAATCAGATATACATACCCTGTTCCTTGTGGTGACATGCTAATGCATTGATACTTCCTGAGGCCACTGATCTCAACAAGTGCTAGATACACAGATCGAGATTTTACAGCCCTCTTCCCTAACTAATCAGCCCATAAAGTCCGTGATATAAGTTCGGGTGAGATTTGCGGTGACACAGATGCCAACATTCAAGTCTCTTGGCTGCATTTCACCCCGTCGATCTTTACTCCGAGCAAGCTAATATCTCAAAAATAGAAATCATATCGAGCTGATATCAAGGATCATACACGGGAGTATGCCTCCCGTGAATGTGAAAAATACCCGTGGCAATATCCCAAAGGACTACGGGGAAAAGAGGCGCCTGCAGGACTCATTTCTGGACTATTCTTTGCTTTGCAAACCTGTATTAGTTTGTCCGCGTGGGGGAGGTATTGGTTAGCGGAGAGTCCGCGGTCCGCCTTGTGTGCTGTCGTGTTATGCTCGTGAGGACCAACGGTGAGGCTGGACGGTAGTGTGATGGGGTTTGCTTAGTATATTGTTTTGTGACAAAGGCTTTGTGGTGAAGGGAGCTAGACTGGATAGAGGATATTGACTAGATGGAGGATCTTGCTATAGCTTCATTATCCCCCGCTTGGCTTTCTTTCTTCAGGTTGGAAGTCATCACTCGCTTTGTCTTTGTTGGAAGGGTCCTTCGCTAGGTCATTGACCTTGTCATTCGCTTTTGTCTTTCGTTACTATCGTTGCTCCAGTCTACAGTTTGTCCAGAGGCTGTTTGAAGCTATTCCGGTAAGTCTTCTGAGTATTATCTGGATATCATATGCTGAAATTTCTAGACATCAACTAGATCACTACCGCAAGTCAACAATTGGGATGGATAATCTCATACCTCCGAGCTCCAACAGGGCATCCTCCTCTTCGGAGGGCGGAAACACAGCGTCCGTTCAAAGAGGCAAAATGCCTGTCTCGATGGATAACTACCGTCCTTCAACCTCCCATGGTCAGATCCCGCAACGCCATCCTCTCAGGCCAAGCGGAACAATCTCTCGAGACTCAGTAAGACATCCTAACAACCCGACTACATCACTCCTTCTAATCATTTATAGTCCGTGATTCGAGATATCAATGGCGGCTTCCATCCCGGCGCTCAAACTCCCATGTCAGGCTTCACACACGCCTCATGGCTCTCCAACAACGGCAACGAATCGAACCTGTCTTTTACATCCTCCATTATGCAAGAGGAGGCCAAACTTCGCTGGGACTCGGACGAAGAACTCAAGAAGATGTCCAAGAGCATGCTCAGGCTTCAAAAATGGAGTCTCATCATTGGCCTTGCTGCCATCAACGGTGCTCTCATCTACATTGGATGGAAGTACTACCAAGTGTACTACTTCTTCCTCGTTCTTCTGAGCTCAAATACTGTTCTGCAGTCGTTCATGTGTGTTTGCATTATTTCGCATTGGTTTATCACACATGTTCTGTGCTTCTGGTGGAGACCTAAGGAGAATATCCCTGCTGAGCCGGAGAAGATGGTTCTTCTTCTGCCTTGCTACAACGAGACGTACCAGGAGTTGACTCGATCTCTCGATTCTTTGATTGCGCAGAGGAACATTGATAATCATCCTCGCGTCATCTTCATCGTTGTAGACGGCAATGTTCGCGGTCCGGGCATGGAAAAGACTACACAGGATTATCTCCTCGAAGATATTCTCGAACCAGGTCCCTCTCGAACCTTCGAAAATGGATACCGTGCTCGTGATGGGTTATTCATGCCTGTCAAGACACAAACGGGTTTCTACAAGGGTATCCCTTATGTGTTCGTCGGCAAGCGGTACAACCAGGGCAAACGCGACAGTCTCTGCTTCGCACGATCTCTTCTGTACCATTTCAAGCAGCGTTCCGAGAACATCGTTACCATGTTCAACAATGAACTATTCGAGTACATTGGCAACCTCTTCATGAACGCGGGTCTCGATGATATCACCTACCTTTGTGGTATGGATGCTGATACAGTCTTTGACGAAGACTGCATCTGGGAGATGATCAAGGAGATTCGCAAGAACCCCAAACTGGTTGGTGTTTGTGGCCATGTCTGCGTCGACTTTGATGGTCACAATTGGGGCTATTGGTCTTTGTATCAGTCTGTTGAGTATTCTCAGACTCAAGGTCTTCGCCGTATGTTTCAGTCGCGCATCACTGGAAAAGTCAATTGTCTTCCAGGATGTTGTCAGCTCATCCGCGTTGACGAAGCAACCTTTGGCGATGCTGTTCTCCGCGAACGGTTTGGATACTGTCCCAAGCCCAATGATATCATGACACAGCACATCATGGGTAACTACTCCGAGGATAGTATCCATGCCTCCATCATCTTCAGTCTCTTCCCCGGCAAGCAAACAGCCCAGGCTCTCCGCGCCAAAGCCATGACAATCGTTCCTCAAGACTGGAAAGTTTTCCTCTCCCAGCGCAAGCGATGGGCCCTGGGTAGTATCTCCAACGAATTCGTCATGATCTTCCGCCCCGGCATCATCCTCATTGAGCGCCTCCAAAGTCTCATCGCCGTGATAACCTGGGCCATCACACCCTTCATCATCGCCGCCTTCGTCGAGCTCCTCATCGTCTTCGCCAAGCGCGGCCGAGAAGTGATGCAAGACCCTGTCTTCCTGGGTCTCATTTGCGTATTGTTCTTCCGCTATGTAAGTCAGATTCATCTTACCCCTTGCAGCGATCTAGATCATCTGTGCCAAGAAAGCTTGGCTAACGTGCGATTTCCAGCTTTACTCTTTTTGCATTGGCTTCTGGCTGCCACGCAACAACCTCGAGCGTGCACAGTATTTTGCAGGCTACGTGATGCATCTTTTCACGTCGCCGTTTATGAACATTATTATTCTGGTTTACTCTCTATTTCACTCGGATGACTTCAAATGGGGTAAGACTCGCGAAGTTGTCAGGGGTACCAACGAGAAGGATGGCGACGATGTTGGCGGTCGCGGTACACACTAAGCTCAAGGGGAGTACATTTACGATGTTATCTTGAACATAATCTCACGGTTTGGTGGTTCTGTTTGACACAGTATTCGATTCTCAACAAGCTGGAGTATACGGACCGGCATATTCATAATGTATATTTCGTGTTATTATAAAACGGTTAAAATATGGCATTGGTAGATAGAAAATCTGAAGACTTGGAATTAGCATTTGCTCTAAAAACGAGCCCTCAGCGACCACATTGTGCATATAACCAACTTTAACGCCTACAGTCCTTGATTCTGGCCAAGATAAGCCTAACCAAGTCATGTGGTGGGAGATAGGAGGGTATTTTTACCATTCAGGGTAGCTCGGCACGACTTGACGCGTAAGAATTAGTTATTAAGAGATTAACAGTCCTATCTCGTTTACTATCAGTATCAGCAAGATACAGAACCCCGCATGTCCCGAAGATAACAGCAGGGACTTTTTATCTTATTTGGGTATAGCCTCGTTCTCACGAGCTACGCCGATCTGTATCATAAACGGTTCATTTCCTATTGGTCCTCGGCACATTCGTTGTTAGTGAAATCCGGGGGTGGAACCAGCGCCGCGTTAGCTCTGGCTAACGGCTCCTCTTTCAATGCAATGGAGCTTCAGGAACTCGTTCAAACGTGGAGCTTCCACCTAAAACATTTCTCATGTAACAGCAATAAACATGAAAGGTCAAGCAAAGTCCCGCTCCGGATGCAGGGCCTGTAAGAGCAAAAGAGTTAGTGTATGAGGCTCACCTTACTCTATTCTACTAACATTGCCTGCAGCTCAAGTGTGACGAAAGCAAACCGAGCTGTCGTAATTGTGAAGCTAGAAAGATTACATGTCCTGGCTACCAGCAAACTCTCAAGTGGTCGACTAAATATGAACGACGCAAAGACAAGGCCAGCGATCCTCCGGGTTTCAATCAACTCATTTCTGCTGCATATACCGAGATATTGCCTCCTCAAAGTAGACGATCTTCAAGCACTTCACAAGCTGCGGTAGCCTCTCCTACGCTATCAACAACTGCTGCATTTACACCTCTCGATTCCAATTTCGCATACCAAGAAGCCAGCTACCCTGAGTACACAGTATACCCAGCTGCGGATAGTGGGCAACCATTGGATACCAGTTCTCAAAACCCAACGTTAATCACATCTAATGTTGAGAATGAATTGACGTCTTCGAACAACATGCCTCTGATCCTACTACCTCAAGATCCAACCCCGAGAAACCCCGAAGAAACCGAAACCCAGGGTGTCACTACTTACAGACGACGCTCATCAAGCTACATAACAATGGGAGCCCCGAAAGCCATTTCCGAACCATCGAGCCTCTTAATAGAATTCTGGTTCAAATCTGTCTGCAGTTCGTGGGCAGCATATGACTCTCCGACCAACCCTTTCCGCAGCTTTGGGTCGTCCCTCTGGGGTTCATCAAGACCTTTGTTCTACTCGCTTCAAAGCATGGCTGCTGCTTCTCTTACACGCCGACAACCTCAGATTCAAGAAATCGCTGCATCCGCCCCAAGAATTGCCACTGAGGCTATAATCCACGAACTAAAAAACCTCTTCGCGTCTCCAAACTCTGTCACTGAGATTCCTCACGCGCTTATTATATCTCTCTTCTGTCTTAGCTCGTCTTTGTGCTGGATGGATCATAAACAACTCGGTCTACAATACCTTCGACACGTCCGCATGATACTAGCATTATTGGAGATGCGATCTGAGTACCTTTCCAAGCAAGACCAGAGTCTCGTGGGCTTCTTCAAAGAATGCCTCATCTACGAAGAATCCGTTCGAAGCATCGTGACCAGCGCCAAAGACGATATCAGTACGCTCACAGAATGGACGCCAGCGACGTATCCTCCGTATGACTTTGTTCTTCATCCTTGGACTGGTGTTCCGCCCAAGATAATCGCCTTATTCGGAAAGTCAATGTCGCTGTGTCGCAGATCGAGAGATACATGGCGCAGTTGCACTGCGCCAACGTACGAAGTTATGTGGCAGACGATGATCGACATTAATGAGGCGCAAATACTTGAAGAGACACTTTTGTGTGTTCAAGTGCCGAAGCTTATCAGCGACGCGTCGGACATTTATACGAACAAGGGACAGATAAACCTCGATCTGCACCACGCTGCCGAGGTCTTTCGTCTCTGTTCACTATTACAACTCTACCAAACATTTCCAGACCTCGTTTCAAGGAGACTTCCAGAGAGGATCAATGGAAATGTGACTCAAGTTACATGGTCTACTTCACTCGCTCTTCACATCACAGGCCTCCTATCCGATATCTCCCCAGAGTCAATCCGATGTCTTCAACCCTTGTTATGTCTCGGAGTCGGCTCAGGGTTACGGTGTAAGACGGTCTGTGCAGAAGAAAAGCCACCGCAATTAGAATTTCCGTCCACCATGACAGAAGAGTGCTTGTTTCCTGATGAAGAATCTAGTCAGAAACATTTCACCAACGTGGATTTGGCGCGCGAGTTTATTATTGACAGACTTAAAGGGTTTGGTAATGGTCCAGCTGCAGGGCCTATTGTTGTGTTGCGAGAGTTGCTACAGGCTGTGTGGTCGTGTTATGATTGTGAGACAATGCCGGGGTCGATTCATTGGCTTGATGTTATGGATGATTTGAAGTACGAGACTGTCTTTGGTTAGAATTGAGGCTATTTTGTCTGTCTTTGCAATTGCTTAGTTGATACCCAATTTCAATACACAAGTTCCTGTTCATCTTAACTTCTCTGGCCGCATGTTGCGAGATCCTTACCATGTACGTACGAGATGGCCTATCAAGCTTCCCGTCTCGGCAGCCACCTTGTTTTCAGCTCACCACCAGGATCGTTATCTACACCTTGTCTGCGCTTGTCTATCAAACATGCCACAGACATAGACCTTTCCTTATCAGGGTTGAGTTACCGTCTACCAACCTTTGACCCCCAATTGGAGCGCGCGGGGTATGATAGCTTCTCGCCCTAACACACTCTAGGCAAAAATGTCCCGCCTAGAATCTGGGGAAACGCAGGGGGTGCTCGTGATATCAGTGTTGGTCACTCTCCATACTTTAATGGGTGTAGGAGGTGTCACTGAGGAGGCGTCATAAAGGTTATTTCGATAAGGGTGTGGTTGGTTTATATACAATGCTGTCGCCGCGTGTTATAGCACTGCAGTTGAAACTCAAGATTCTCTGTTTTACTATAATTGATACCCTTTACCAATATGCATTCTGCTTCGGAGATGAACCCTGCTTCGGAGATGAACCCTGCTTCGGAGAAGGGAATTTCAGAGAAGGGAAGTGACCATGAGCATGGGAAGCATTATGACCATGCCACTGGTGATTCGGCCGACCTGACTATGCTGGGCTACAAGCCTGAACTCCAGCGTAATCGGTCCATGTTCACCCTTCTTTTCCAATCGCTAGCAATTGCTGCTGTAAGTTTCCCAATTACTTTATTAGATTCTAGTCGCTAAACAGTGATAGATCCCCTATGGCTTCGGCGCACCACTTATCAACTCAGTCTACGGCGGTGGTCAATTGACCATGTTTCTCGGCTGGATCATCGTCTGTATTCTCGATGAATGCATCGCTATCTCGTTAGGTGAACTCGCTGCTCGATGGCCTACATCAGCTGGTCCCTATTATTGGTCTTTCCAGATCGCCTCTCCAAGATACCGAACTGTCCTGTCATTTATCACCGGCTGGACATGGCTCGTCGGCAACTGGACCATCACATTATCCGTCAACTTTGGCTTCGCCTCGCTGTTAGCAGGTGGAGTCAGTATCTTCCTCCCAGAATACGACTGGCAGCCTTGGAAGCTCGTCTTGGTCTTTTACGGTCTTTGCGTCGTCACTTTCTTCATCGTCGCGTTTGGCAACAAATTCCTTCCTACCGTGGATACATTCTGTGCAGCTTTCACGGCTATTACCATCTTCATCGTCTGTGTTTGTCTCTCATCTGAAGCCAAGGATGGAAGACACTCGGCGAGTTACACACTTGTGAGTACGAGAGTTTCCGATAGGTGATATACGACTGACCGGCTAAGGGTAACTTTGATCCTAATCTATCTGGATGGGGCAATTTTGGTTTCTGGATTGGAGCTTTGCCATCTGCTTATACGTGAGTTACCGTGGCCGAAGCCTTGTCTATCAATAATCTTACATACCCCAGGTTCTCTGCTATTGGCATGATCACTTCTATGGCCGAAGAATGCGGCGATGTTACAGTCAAGCTCCCAAGAGCCCTCGCACTTTGTGTTCCTGTCGGCTGCATCGCAGGCCTGTTCTTTGTATGGCATCCATAACTCCCCCATAATAACACCCCAGTCCACTAATAATGAACTAGATCATCCCCATCTGCGCGACTCTCCCTCCTCTCGAAGAACTCCTCCAAGCACCACTAGGCCAAGTCCTACCGATGATCTTCTACCGAGTAATGGGCACCAAGGCAGGAGGCATCGCCCTGACAGCCCTGGTTCTCATCATCACCCTCTTCTGCTCCATCTCCATCACAGTTGCCGCCTCCAGAACGACATGGGCCTTTGCACGAGACGAGGCCATCCCCCTCTCACGAGTATGGTCCAAAGTTAGCAAACGTCATGGCACACCTATCATGGCCCTTCTTCTCACGACTATTATCGAAATGCTTTTGGGTCTGATCTACCTCGGTTCAAGCTCTGCCTTCAACGCCTTTATCGCCGTCGGTGTCATCGGTCTGGCCAGCTCGTATGGTATTCCCATTCTGCTATCAATGCTCACTCATCGAGCTGGTGTTAACACAGCACCATGGACTTTCGGTAAGCGATTTGGATGGATTATTAATGTTCTTGCCTTGATGTGGATCTGCTTTGAGATGATTCTGTTCTGCATGCCTGTTGCAATTCCTGTCAATCCTGTCACGATGAACTATGCTGTTGTTGTGTTCTTTGGATTCATGGCGATATCAGCGGTTTGGTACGTTGTGCATGCTAGAAAGGTGTATAAGGGACCACCAGAGTCTGATGGTCTGAGCAAGTAAGAGGGGGCTTGGGTTAAAGTCTAGTGATTTCTTTCTGTGGCATATAGTGCCTTTTATCCATGTATGTATATACCTCTCGGATAGCGAACAATAATTCTCACTTTCCAATTGTGGCCTCGCCATGGCTCTGATCTGTTCACTCACGAGCTGCATACGATGCGACTAATGCAGTAAGAGTGTTGTCTACAGCTTGAGGAGTGACGGCAACATATACGAATAGGCGTAAATTCACATTGAGTCATCTTCTAGGTACTGAGAACGGACTATCATTTCTGTTCCTGAGGGTATTTATCGCTAAGATCTATTCTATGCTATCTGTGTGCCACATTGGCAAACTTCATAATTGGTCAATGCCAAAGTCCTGTTTCTGATCAGGCTCGTACCTGCCGGCGCCTTTTGTTCTCGACACTATCCGGGTGTCTATTACCTCCATGAACGTCTCGTCAGGTCGGGCTGAGCCGACTCCATACCATCCTTGAGGTTCCAAATGCTCTGGTGAGCGGCGCGGCGCTTAGAAGGAGAAGTAAGATATGAAATCCTTTACTCGACTTGTGTAGTGAACTTCTTAATCCTTGGGACCATAGGTAATGACTGTTTCCCTGGTGACTTCGATACCGTTGACACTCTGGCTGCGCTTGGTGGTGAAGCTGGCCAAAGGAATAGGATGTGACTTCGCAACAACCGGGGGAACCTGATCAGCTCCGCTATCAAGGCTCTCAGTATCCCTTGCACCATAAGACTCAGGGTCGGTATGCTGTTCAGTCATCGGGGGGCAAAGACGTGCTTCATCCTCTTGAGAGCCCCCCTCGCCGAAATCTTGCCTGCCGGGCATCTCGTAGGAGTCATTGTCAAGGATCTGGCTCTTGCGCTTTTCGTGGCTATTAGTGTGTGACTTCTTGGTGTTCCTTTCCTGTGACCGATTACGAGGGTGCATGAGGATGGGAAGATATCGCATGAAGAACGGCTTCAGAGCAGGAATAGAGGCACAGAGGAGACTGGTGTTGACCTCGACGAAGCTCAAGTTGATCTGCTCCGGCAGAACCCAGGTATAGTCGACTGTTTCCAAGATAGGTATAGTGATAGTAGCTCTTCTGATAGAGACGATGATGACCGTGCCGCCTGTGGCGAAGAGCACCGCAAGTGAGATCTTTTGACGGAGAGGAATCTGAAGAGGCTGGACAATACGGATGGGAAGAAGGAGAAGGAAAGCATCAACCACAACACTACAGCAGACAAGAAATATTACCAGTAGCTCCATGCTGATACATTTTCCTTCAATTGTAAGGTCCCAGCCCGAAGATATAGGTTGGCATCGGAAGACGACGAGGCAGACGTAGACGAGGGTATAGGAGCAGACGAGAACCCGGAGGACATGAACGGCTCGACGGACGAATCTGTCAGGCGAGATTCGGAGATAAAAGGTAAGGACGGAAAGTTTGGCGAGACTGATGCTGGCGGCGTAGGTGAGTGTGGCTCCGATGCTGGTCTGCCAGAACTTGGGGACGAATTCGGCCACAGGGACATCCCACATGTGATTTCCGGCACCGAGGTTGAGAACTGGTGATGTTAGATATGCATATCGATGTAGAGATGGCATCGCATACGTGTTAAAGAGATGCCGAGAAACATGAATGAGAAACAGAGACCAGCTATGCATAGATCTAACTCAGTTAGCTGTGTTCCAAGATTTAAGGGTTTGGAAATACATACAGTCATCAGCACCCAACGTACTCTTAACCACATATTTCCTTGTAAATGCTCGAAGACCAACAGCAATCAAGGCGATGACCGTCGTAGCAACACCGCATGGAATAACTCCGCTTCCACTGCTGGGAGGGTTATGCAAAGTCCTGAACTGGCCCTCTGGCGGCTCCATGAGATAGCCCGTCGGCGAAAGAGAAACAGGCGCCATTGGAACTGATTATCTCGAAGAACAAAGGTATTTGAAACTGAGCAGTCACCCTGGTATTTAAATGTTGAAGATGACCGTGCAGAATACTCCTCAATTTCAAGAGCCATGATGACGGGATACGCAGAGGTATATATCTTGAGCGAGGGACTGGGATGTAAAGACTGGACGACATGGTTCCACACTGCAATACAACAGAAAATATGATATTCCCAAGGTATTGGGTCTGTTCTTGCTTGCGTCTGTTCGCAAACCGAGTATTCTTCTAGCAAACAAGCCGGGGGATCCCAAGTGCATCATTCGACTTTGGGAATCTCGTCCGGGACCGGAAAGTGACGACTCACTTGACATACCTTAACAATAGAAAAAAGAAAAGAAGCAAACTTTTTTTTTTACTTTTGCTTATTCTCGCTGCTTCATGCGGATCTCATTCTAGCGCGTCTGATACACCCTTGCTCTCAGGAACCCGGAGTCTCCCCCTCCTGTAGAAAAAGACCCGCTCGTGGGGAAAAGAGAGACGTTAGAATTTCGTAGAGGACCCCTGTTCGCTTTTCGCCGCTGCCCGGATTTGAAGTGTACTTGGTGGCTTTTGAATGGGAATAAAGTCATGGCTTTCGATAGAGCCATCGCTTTATTGGAAGCTTAAAAGTCTACGAGCTGAGATTATTGGTTTTGACGTTTCCGGTCGGCCGAGACAGTTCATGAGCACCGTTGAGGCGTTTCTCAGCTCACCGGTGAGTATTGCATGTAGTGTGTACTGTATATTGAGGCCTGCGATTGCAGTTGCACAGCATAATCGTAGAACCTATTCTTGGTGTCTTTTCTCGATCTCACGTGAATGCTTGTGTGTTAACCAGGGGCAGCAGCATAGCAAGGGGTATTTCATGATGCATTACGGAGTATACCCATGGTGTCTATATACCGTAATATGTAACGGTTGGATCAGGACGACAGGCATTGTGGAGGATCTGCTAGCTACTGGGAGATCAGGGTATAACCGACCGTGAAGCTTACTCAGTGGATGCTAATACTTGATAATGCTACATGCCTGCCGGTGACTCTACTCTTGAGTCGGCTCCCGTCGATCTTGCCGGCCGATTGACTTTTACCTGACTCTTCGCTGCTATTTCCTCATTTGTACTTCGCCAATGATCTTCCTACAATAAATCCCGTGTAAGAGAGCCGGAACTCTAAACATCAACACCACGTCCGAGCACCTACTGAAGATATGATACATCTTTAACAGTTCAAGTCATCACAGGTTTACTATCCGTGCCTACGCGGCTTATACAACCAACATCAGAATCCGGGTTTGCTCGGGACACCTTAAAAGACAAGACGAAAAGCCTCCGGGTGGCTTTTCCTTCTAGACTCTCTCACAGCCAGGTATAACCCTCGAGCCTCTTCTTCGTCCGCGGAATAGCTTCTTCGCCTGAACTTGTCATCACCAACCAACAAATATTCTATGCCTTGGTCAGACCACAGTCCAGTCCGTGATCCGCAATTTACAGTAGATAACTGACAGTTGGCGATTTTGCTTTTTATCTAAATTTTCTATGGGGTCCAAAACACCCCTGTCAAGCTCTAAAGGCATTGACACACTTGACGTTGAATGGCTCTTGGTACTGACGGTCTGATCACTTGAGATACCGTGCGTAATTTTTTTGGTGTTCTTTATTTGTCTGGGCATGCGAGACATTTCGATCATTTTGGGGAGTATGCAGGTCTTGGATCAGTGAAGAGTTGTTACCGAGTTATCTCCATTTACACGAAAATGATTCAGGAACAAGACGGGTAGTCTGCAGATCAGTGCTCTGTACCAGATATTGCCAGCAGAATTACTTTCCTCTTCACCAATGCTACTGTTACACCCAATTCTTTAGAGAAAATTACTTCTTCAGCAAAAAGTGCTTCTTTCGAGACAAACTCGAGACCCATCGTTCTTCACAATAAATTGTTAAAATGAGTTATCATCTATTTGCAACTCCACAATTAACAGTAAATTGTCAAAGAGCCAGAATCGCCCCGATAACAATACCACCACGGCTTCGCCCGGATATCGTCGTAGTTATCTCTCATCTCCAAGCCCTAACACCGGGTACGCAAACCGGCAAACAAGGTGAGAAGGCTGAGCGAGGAATCAGGCCATGAGGCTTGGAGAAAAAGCAAGCATACACCTCGGTTACGCATTGTATGCAGGTACCAATTGTGGCTGCTTATTCCAAACTCTTCTGAGTCAAGAGGGCCTTTAGGGCTCTGGATATATTACTTCGTGTTCGACCCTCTTTCAATCCACGCGTCGTTTCTATCACACTTACTGATTGGGGTGGGCCTGGAACTTGATGCCTCGTCGGTCTTAATTCCTCCGGGGCGAGCTCCCGGACGAGGACGGATACTGAGCGGGATGAAACAACGGCCCGCACTCTTCTTAATAATCCCTGCAACCGTTGAGAAAATGGGATTAGCCTTGTAAATCCCACTTGTTTCCTCCAAAACCAACAATATATGCTATGTGTTATTATAAACCTTTTGTCTTCAGGTATAAAAGCCGATCTATAGATACTAACCAATCCGAAACACCAGATCCTGCAAGATATCTATCCAGATCATAAATCAAATGCCGACTACCTTGTTGTATAATGCTGACCACCTATAAAATGTGTCCAGTCACATATCAGCTCTATGCGTATCCACTCCTTCGCAACTATATCCTTTCCCAGGAAACCCTTGCTATCATTGCCGTAAATATCATATATCACTTGCGCCTCTTCTAAAATCCTTACCAAGTCGCATGGTGATGCTACCATCTGCGCGATCTATCAAGATCGGAGGCCCGCTGAGATCGGTTGGCCTGCTTGTTTGGGAGCGAGCTCCTCTTAAGCAGGAGTTGCGACTGGGAAGTATTCGAGATGGTTGATATATCATGTTTCAACTTCCTTGCCACATAGAAAATCTGTTCGCGGCTCACTGCGGTAGTTGACCCACGGCATATCCCCATCGGCCAATGCCAAGAGCCTCTTCAGGAAGATCCGGCCGGGGAGCAATGCCGTGTCAGAGATTAACAATAGTTCGTCAACATCACGATCCTCATCACGACCATGCAGTCGCAGTATTCACAACAACTCCTGACAGCTCTGAAACTCGAGTTTCTAAATCCAATCTCTTGTTCTAAACGCCCTTGTCCGCTGGTGTATTAGCATTACAACCACTGATAGTATACAGTCCTCGTCATATATCCCGTTCTACCCGGATGCTCGCTCTCGCAAGTATCCCCAGCATGTATATAGTCGTAATGCATATTCTCCGTCATTTACCACCAATCTTTGGTTGGTATTGGTCATATAACGTGTCCCCATCAACGACTCCTCAGTTCCCAAAAGCAAATCCAGTCATTTAGACCTCTTCGGTTCCAACCTCCTCATAACCGCCACGCTCTCTACGACCCGTAATCCTCATCAGACCAGGGCTCTCGTACATAGCGGTGTAATCAACCCTCTCGCCTCCGAGGATAGCAGATCCGTTCTCTCTCTGGCCAAAAATGGGCGCAGGATCACACCAAAAGTCCTTACAGTTGGCAATGCAGCCTCGGCTGTATGGGTTCTTCTTCTTGCGCTTGTTCTTGGTGGACACGGCTCCTCGGCCGGTAATGGTCTCGATGAAGGGGTCGACACCAAGGGTGCGGCTCAGTGACTTGAGCATACCACCCTTATGCTTGTGTGAGTGACCAGACGGGCCTGGTGTTGCGGAAAGAGACGGGTGGTTGGGGTCAAGCGGCGCGCCAGTAGAAGTTAGAGCGGTAAGGGTACTTCCATCCCTAACACCGAACATGTTCTCATAAGTGGTCATAGCCCGAGCCACCTGGATGAACTGAGTGAACAGAAGCATGGTGACCCAGAGAAGTTGAAGCGTAATCCAAACGGCCAAGATGGCTGTGTATGAATCGGCGTTGATGAACTTGCAAAGCGAGGGGCTGAGAATGTTGCAGCTTTCTGAAGCATTGCCGCTGATAGCGTCGAAGTCTACAAAATGTGAGCTTTGAAGGCATATAACCTTGGAAACGAACTTACAGTAGTACAACAGAAAGTCATATGAAATAATACCAATAGTCAGTGAAATAAGGTAGAAGAAGAAGTGTCGGTGGTTGTTGATGCCGACACAGTTATGAACCCAAGGGCAGTGGTGATCATGCTTGGCAACACATCGCTGGCAGCGACGGCAGTGCTTGCTTCGAAGAGGCGTCTGAATCATGCATGTAACGCAAAAGTTGGTCTCATCATACTTCCACTTTGAGAGAAGGTCATCGATGACAGCCTTCTGCTCCGCAATCCCGTTCATCTTGGGAACAAAGCCAGGGTCGTATCTCATGCTGGCAACGTAGAAATACCCGGTGAGCCCGAAGAAGATTGCAAAAATGAGGTTGAGAAAGCTGTGTCCATGACCCTGGCTCGCGCCGAGGGTAGTCGCAAAGAGAATCGTTGTCAACCAGTTCACTCCTGTGAGGAAGAGAGTGGCCGCAAAGATACCAGTAAGCCAGGGCGTCTTGTGGAAATGTCGCATATCCGAGGGCGCATACTCCAATACCTGTTGGGCAACCCATTGAATGCCGTAGACCACGGCAAAGCCAATAGGAACACCAATGTATACAGGGAAACTTGAAATAGTCATGAGCATCGCCCAAACCAAAACGAAAGGCCAAATGAACAAGAATCTAGTCACAAAAGCCCTCTTGTCCTTCAAGAAATAACTGGCACCAGGCCAGGGAGGCACCGCGGGATGGCCGTCCTCGTCGAAACCGCATTCCCGAAGCGCTCTGTGCCAGGCAACTTCCGTGTTGAGCTCGCTGGCCGTAACAGCAGGAGTCTTGCCCGTCTGTGTCTTTGCGAATCGATCGGCGCCGTACTCGATAAGTTTGAGGATACAGCCCGGACTTCCCTTTACCAGGGCCCAATGCAGCGCGGTGAAGCCTTGCTCGTCGGTCGCGTGCACGCTTGCGCCCCAGCGGAGAAAGATATCGACGCATTGGGGAAAGCCCTTGTAAGCAGACCACATAAGCGCAGTGTGGCCGAAGGTGTCAAGGACGTCGACGGGAATGCCCTGATGAAGAAGGAGGACAATGAGAAGGACGTTGCCGTTGAAAGTCGAGATGTGAAGGGTGTTGTAGCCCTGAGCATCGGTGATGAGGGGGTCGGCGCCATGCTGGAGCAGCAGATTGACGGTATAGTAGTGGCATCGCTGAGCCGCCCATTGAAGAGGTGTTGCTACGGATTCTCCGCCTTTTCTGTTGATCTCTGCGCCGTGTTCGATCAAGAATTTGCACATCGCATACTGATTGTTAATAGCAGCCCACTGGACAAAATGGTCAGCTCAAGCCCTCCTATCATCTCACAACTCGTCGCATCGCTCAAAACTCACATGTAAGGGCGTGATACCCTCATCGTCTTTGTAGGTCGCATCGTACTCGCCCGACTCAAACAGCTTCTCCATGGCCGGTACGTCTCCTATCCTGGCCACCTGCATAATATCATCCTCCTGGCTCTGGGTGTCTCCTGGGAGACTGCCCATCTCGACCTCGCTATTCAACTTGGGCGCAGCGGCATTTGTCTTGCCCGACATCTGGATGGGCGCAGCTGAGCCGGAGGTGGTACTGCTGGTGCTGATACTACCCATGGCAAGATCGTGAGACGAAAGCGTGCTGTATGTTGTAACGTGGGGAAGACCAGAACCGAACTCGATCGGGGAATAGATGAAGGCGCGATAGACAAAATATGATTGAAAAGTCGACTAATCATACAACATAAACATTATCAATCAGCCTCTTACGCGAAACGAAAGCAGCACACACAAGACAGTGAAGAAGAGAAGATGGAGAGGAAAAAACGACTGGGCTTGGCTGAGTCTTGGCTAAATTTGTGAGGCAGCGCGTGGAGAAAGGCCTACGTATTACTTGAAGCCGTGATGCCGAGCGCGGCTGAGCTCAGACTCTCCCACTGCTCCTTATGGGGAAAGCCGCCCGCCTCAAGCCTGCACTTTGCACTTGCCGGCACTGCCATTGCCTTTAATTAACAGGGTCTTTTTGTGGCTGATTACGTCCCATTTCCCCCTTATCCCCTTTATGTTTCAGTGGGTTTTGGGCTGCTTCGGCCATTGGTTAATGCGTAAATCTGTCATTCATTTGTGGCTGTGGCTGAGGCTGGGCGGGCTGATTTGATGATCGAGTGGGGACGCCGAACTAGGAGCTTCCGGTGCTGTGGGCTGGCCAGATATCATCTTGTGCAGCTTCAAAACTCTCCAGCAAGGAAATACCTGGTCGGAATAGCGTCGTCCAACGATCGCGTGTCCAACGGCAATTTCGAGGCTGTAGGTAGCTCGCAGAGTATCTCTGTCCTCTCATCTCTCGACCTCCTCATCGACATCATCCCGCCATAGTCCAGGGGCCAATTGGTGCCACATTCTCCCACCATGGCCAACTTTGACTTTGTCGCAATGGTCGAGGCCATCATGGAGCCCACGCTGGCCACAATTCTTATTGGCGCATTTATCCTCATCGCTGCTCCTGTCATTCTTCATCTCGTCCTCTCTTCGTCAAGAACATATACCGTTCATCCCAGCGTTCTCCTCCTCGGCCCAGCCAACGGTGGCAAAACGTCACTTCTGACACTCTTCGAGCGCGGCACTCCTGGTACTGAGACACACACATCCCAAGTCTCACACGATGTCGAGCTTAATGCTTCCACCGACTCAGACCCTAACCACTCGTACCGCAACCACGATGCCACCGATGGCACCTACACCAAGTTCTTGCTCATCGATACCCCCGGACATGGCAAGCTGCGAAATGTGCCTATGGGCAAGCTAGACCGCACTGAGAAGCTCAAGGGCGTTGTCTTTGTGGTAGATGCTGCTTCTATTGGAGAGCAGGATGTTCTCGCTTCCACCGCTGCGTACCTCTACGATGTGCTGCTTTTCCTGCAGAAGCGCGCTTCCGCTGCGAAGTCAAAGGCTGCGGTTCCCGTTCTTATCGCCGCCAACAAGATGGATCTCTTTACCGCGCTGCCATCGACGCTTGTCAAGACCAATCTGGAGGCTGAGCTGACGAGAATCCGTGCTTCACGAAGCAAGGGACTGCTGGATTCGGGCGTCGGATCTGATGACATTGGCTCAGAGGAGCAAGACTCTTGGCTGGGCGAATATGGTTCCTCCAAGTTCACCTTCAGCCAACTGCAAGAGTTTGATATCGAGGTTGACGTTCTCCCCGGAAACGTCACTGGCGATGGCCCCGGTGCGGACAAATGGTGGTGGTGGATCGCTGAACGAATATAATTTACGTCGAGATGGCCAACACATCACAAAAGGGGGCTACGAATGGATGGCACAATTATATTAATGACATTTTTTAATTTATGCAGCTGATTCCCATCGCAAATGCCATGTAGATGTTGAGTCTACCGCCCAAAATTCATTATATCAAAAATCCATCCTCCCAAATAATCCCATCTTTTTCTCTAAGGTATCCTGGAACGCCAGACGTGAATGTCGTTGAAAACATGAGTACTCGTTCCCGCCTCTCGCGAGGTCCTCTTACAGCTTCTTGTTGATCATCCATGTGAGGAGATCAACCTTTGTGACAATAGCAATGGGCTTGGACAGCGACTTGTCATCAGTCTTCTCGGTGACAACAGCGGCACTGTTCCACTCAAAGAACTTGCTGAGAGTGGTGAGGGGTGTGTCCTTGGTGATCTCGACAAACTGCCTACGCTTGCCGGGGTTGACGGGAGACGCAAACTCACGAGGATCGGTGACGATCTCATCAAGGCGCGCAAAGTCGAACATGACGTCAGACACGGGGCTCTGGGCGGTGGCTCGTCCGCGGGAGATGTAGCTCAGAAGGTTACCCAGTGTGACGAGACCGACGAGCTTGGTGCCGTTGGCGTTAAGGACAGGGAGTTGATCAAAGCCCTTATCGCGCATGGTCTCAATGGCCTCAGAGCAGGAGGAGTTAGCACCAACGGATGTGACGGGCTTGAGGCGCAGAGCGGCGATGGTAGCACCCTCATAAGGATCAGAGGTCTTCTTCTGGCTGTTGCCGTTGATGGAGGACTCGACTCCGTTGACAGGGAGGAGGTTGTTGGCGGCGAGCCAGTCGTCGTCAGCGAACTTGGAGAGGTAGCTTCGGATGCTGTCGGGCAAGACGACAACTACGACGTCGCCCTTCTTGAAGCCGTATTCCTTAACACCGAGAAGCATGGCAGCCATGGCAGAACCGGAACTGCCACCAACGAGGAGACCCTCCTCGGCGATAAGTCGACGAGCAAGGTGGAAAGACTCTCGGTCGTCGGTCTTGTACCACTTGTCGACAATCTGCTGGTCGAGAACATCGGGAATAAAGTCATATCCGATACCCTCCACCTTGTAAGATTCATTGGCGTGCTCCTCGTTCAGAAGCTCAGGCAGGGCAAGGATACTGCCATGAGGATCCGCAGCAATAACCTTGATGTCTTTGTTGTGCTTCTTAAGACCACGAGCAATACCAGTGATGGTACCTCCAGTACCGGCACCAGCGACAACAGCGCTGATCTTGCCGGCAGTCTGCTCCCAGATCTCCTCAGCGGTACCGAACTCGTGGGCGTTGGGGTTGTTCTCATTGCTGTACTGGTCGAGAATATGGGCGTTGGGAAGCTCCTTCTCGAGACGTCGGGCAACGCCGATATGAGACTCGGGGGCATCCCAAGCAGCCTGTGTAGGTGTGCGGATGATGGTGGCGCCGAGGGCGCGGAGGACGGAGACCTTTTCGGCGGACATCTTCTCGGGGAGGGTGATGATAGTCTTGTAGCCCTTGATAGCTCCAACGAGAGCCAGACCGATACCACTGTAAGCCGAGTCAGCGTGGTCTGAAAGCTTCAAAAGTGATGATCTTACGTGTTTCCACTGGTAGGCTCGATCAGAGTGTCACCAGGCTTAATTCTACCACTCTTCTCAGCCTCCTCGATCATGCGCAGGGCAATTCTATCCTTAACACTGCCACCAGCGCTGAAAAGCTCAGGCTTAACGTAGACATCACACTCAATACCGAGCGACTGGGGAATCTTGTTGAGTCGCACAAGAGGAGTGTTTCCGATGAGCTCTGTCGCCGAGTAGACAGTAGCAGCGCGGGGCGCAACATGGGGGACCGAAGACGCCATTTTCAACAGATTAGATTATTTTTGAAACCGAAGAGAATAAACAAGAAGAAGAAAAGGAAAAGACGGGATTCTCATACGAGAAGATGACCAACTTAATTAGCACGCCACGAGACGAACATTGTGGCGGGGCGGTATGACAGAAACTTTGATGTGCCCCGCCAATGCCGAGTGTATCCTCTCAAAACCGTTCTAGAAGACGAGCTAGAAGGGAAATGAGAGAATGAGGTAGGCGGTGAGAGTCGGATCACGGGTTTGGGAAAACCGAGAACCGGTGAGTTTAGGGTAGCCCCACCTATTCTTAGCTAATCATAGTCTAAGATAATAAAAGTTTATTTATTAAATTTATATTTTTAAATAATTATTATTATAAGCTTTGATGTCTAGCTATAGTTATTATTATATTTAACAGAAATTCTTAAGCTTTTATTGCTAATTATATTATAAGATTAGACTGGTCCAAAGATCTTACTTGCACTGGGCCTAGTGAACGTAACAGGTCTCGGT